>JAUMHB010022166.1:0-71554 GCA_032359685.1 Pittosporum tobira
ATAATTTAAGTTTTAGGGCATCAAAAGTCGTCTAACGAATATTAGTGGGGTCCACACGTTTTCGGTTGTGGGGTCCACAAAACTTTGCGGCGTTACTCACGGGAATAAATATTGCCTAACTTTAACGTTGACATTCTTTTTGTTGGAAACTAAATAATTTTATTTAGTACTTCAAAATATTAAAAATACTGATTTCTTACAATTTTAATATATTTTATATACATATTTAAAATTTGTATCACACATTTACAAAATATGTTATAAAATACTAGTTAACATCACGCGCTTTACGCGTTTTATTTATCATAATTTT
Organism: Pittosporum tobira; assembly: GCA_032359685.1. NCBI lineage: Eukaryota > Viridiplantae > Streptophyta > Magnoliopsida > Apiales > Pittosporaceae > Pittosporum > Pittosporum tobira. The sequence goes on from JAUMHB010022166.1 coordinate 314, forward strand.
TTAAATTTATATTATTGAAAGATATATAAATAAATTATTTATTCTATTGTCTATATTTCATAAATTTAAAAAATCAAAAACAATATCATTTATTTGATTTAGTTAAAAATATAAACTGCTTCTCTATACTCCTGTTTATAAAAATGACTGGATATAATTCATACTATTTTGTCGGCCTTATTTATTTATTTATTTATTTATTAAAGTCAAGTTTGCCTCTTCTTTTTTTTCATTTATCAAACACCGCTAAATGAGACAAAAAAACTATAAGGAGGAAAGTTTCCACGTGGTGATATGGTTTTGTCACTTTTTGTTGTCTTTATAATTTGTTATCATCTATTGATAGTCATTTTATATTTTTTTATTGTTAATATCTATTCTTCATCTATTCCACTTTTTTTATCTTAGTTTTTTTTGACTACTTTAATTGCAAATTTAAGATGTTTTAAAAATTTCTTTATATATTATATTTTTAAATATTTAATATAATTATATGTTATATTGTCAAATATACTTAAAATATATATAAAAATGTATATCGTAATTTTTTATATATATTAAAACTTATACCACAAATAATCCAAAGATTAGGACAACAAAAATCGGATGGAAATAATATTATGTATACTTTTTGTACTCCTTTATATAAAAATTGAGTAACACAACTTGTTTCAAACGTTTTATATTATCATTTTGTGTTTTTCTTTCTTATTTTATTTTATTTTATTTTCAAAATTCTAACTTATAACTAAAATTAAATTCAGAAATACGTGTTTAGAACTTTTATAAAAATTCCAAAAAGAGTGTTTATAAATTATTGTTGTTTTATGCTCATTTAGTATTGGAAATGAAACAAAAATTTAATTTATAATTTTTATAATCAATTTACAATTTTAAGTTGTTATACTAAGTTTAGAAAAAAAAAAGTTATAGCTTATAATTTTTTTATATAAATATAAATAGTTTGTATTATTCATGAATAATGAGAGAATATAAAACAACATAAAGTTCAAAATACACATTTTAACTTTAAATAAAAGTTCTAAACCCATTTCTAAATTTTAATTTTAGGTATAAGTAAGAGAAAAAAAAATAAAAGCATAAAAGGTAAATAGATAATTTAATAACTTATTAAATGACTCATATTTTATGCAATGTTTTAAAATCACAATTTTTATAAATGAGAACTCATATTTGTATTTTATTTTGTCTCATAAAAATTGTGAAAATAATTATATGTTATTCATTTGATTTATAACATTTTCTTCTTTTAAACTTAGCATAATAACTTAAATTTATAAATGAATTAAAAATTTCAAAATAAATATTTATTTTTTACACGAAGAAAATATAAAATAACGTCAAATTCTAAACACTTATTTTTAAATAGAAAGAAGTAAAGAAAGAAAGCAAGCAAAAAAAAAAAAGAAAGAAAGAAAACGACAAAATAGTATGAGTCATTTTCATACGCAAATTAGGAAAAAAAAAAAAAAAAGCAGAAAAGTTAAATAAATAATTTAATAATTTATTTTATGACTCATATTTTATGCAATATTTTAAAATTGTGTTTATATAAATTTTTATAAAGAAGAGCTCATATTTGTATTTTAATTTGTCTCATAAAAATTGTTAAAATAATTATATGTCATTCATTTAATTTATATTTTTTTTTTCTAAATTTATAAATTAATTTAAAAAAATCTAAAATAAATATATATTTTTTACGCAAAAAAAGTATAAAATAACATCAAATTCTAAATACTTATTTTTAAAATTTAATTTAATTTTTAATATAAATTAAAACAATTATTTAAAAAAAAAAAAAAAGAGAACGACAAAATAATTTGATTCGTTTCCATACGCCTTATAGATATAGATATTAGAGAGTATGTTTTTTAGATAGATAGGCACTCTAAAAGTGGTCTTTCAATTTACCCCCATACTCCAACAGCAGGCTCTCTCCGTCGTAGAATAATAGCCTTCACTTTGTTGATAAAAGTCAAAATATATTGGGACTTGGATACTGTATGTCTTTTGCCTATATATACTTATTGTAGAAAGATTCCTTTTTTACGACTGGGCCCTTTTCACTCTTAAGTAAAGTTGGGCTTTGCATTCAAGAGTTTGATAAGTTGGGCTTGTTGGGTATAAATTTTAAGTAGATTTCGCGTTAAGGAACAGACTCGGGATGAATGGCTTTCCATCCTGAGTGATTTTCAATCTATTATTTCTGTCAAATTTAAAATTTTAATTCCAAGATTTTTATCCAAATTTAATATATGTTCACTTTCAAACTTTTGCTCCCTCCATCTCAAAATAACTGTAACACTTTTTTTAAGGTTGTATGTTATGTAACATGAATTTTAAGATGCATAAAAAATATATTAAAATAATTTATTTTAAAAATATTTAAATTATAACTAAAAATACAAAATATGAATATATTAAAAAATAATAATAATAAATAAAATTATTTTTTTATATTTTTTATGTACTTTAAAATCTGTATCATATAATTGTCAAAAAAATAATATACTTATTTTGGGTAGTTTTTATGAGTGGGCAAGGTTCTCCTATGATGAAGGGCCTACATCATCCATTATGAGTGGACTAGGCTGTCTTAAAATGGTAAAGGCCCTCAGTCATATATGCTTTGCTCCATATTTATACTTTTATCTGTCTCGAAAAGATTATAATATTTTAATTTTTTATAAAATTTTAAAAATTTATTTGATATTATAATTTAAAAAAAAAAAGAATAGTGATTAAAGTAGTAATATTATAATTTTTAAAAGGAGAATAGTGATTTAATTGGTGTAGTATAATATTGATATTATAATTTTAAAGAGGAAAATAATAATTAAAGTATTGGGCCTTGATAAAATAAAAATAATTTAAAAAATTTATATTATTAAACTTACTAAAAAGAGAAGTTACAATTTTTATGGAATATCCAAAAAAATAAGTGTTGTAATTTTTGTAAGACGGATGAAGTATATGAAAAGGGATCGCGATGAATTTTGAATTTCTGTTACCAATATTTGAAATAAAATTTTATTAATTGATGAAATCAACTGTAAAATGGTTTACACGATATCAGGATTCAGGACTAATTCAGATTGTTGGTTGTCTACATTTGGGGTGTCGAACTTGTAAATGGGTAAATCTGAGTTATGAAAAATTTATTTTTTGTTACTAGTATTTTTTAAATAATTTTCGATTTTCATGATTGTATTACTGTATAAATCATAAACAAGTAAATTCATATAAATTTAAAATTAAAAGTTAATCTTTTAAAGTTAATAAGTCTTACAAATTGAAACATATATTGGATCATGACTTCTCGTGTTAATTTGCTCCCCTGTTTTTTCACGGTTATTTCATGAGCATAAAGCTTATTTTAAAAGATATTATATGAATTATCTTAGAAATATTTGTTTTAATTGATTTCTAAATGTTATATGTTTATTTCATAAGTATTTTCAACTTATTTAAAAAAATTGATCAATATATATATTTTTCTTTATAACTTATAACTTTTTTAATCTAGTAAATAAGTTATAAACTGTTTTAAAATAATTTCCTAACAAAATCAGTTAAACAAGAAACGTCTCTAATATAATTCAATAAGTTTTCTAATTGCGGAAACAACAGGAATTGGAACCCATAAGAAGCAAAAAGATAAAAGCCCTAGATATTTCAGCATTCATCTGTTTCTTTAAGCCACAATAAAGGTGCAAAGAGAGACATTCAGATCTGCACGAAAATAGGTATATTAACTATCAAATTGAATTACATACACAGTAGGACATAAACAAATGAGTAACTAGATAGAAGAATAGACATACATGCAAAAAGTCAATAATACGCACCAATTAATCAAGCCTGGCTTTTTGTTGAAACAGCTCTCGTGTGGACGAAGGCATGGAAATTGAGAGCTGGGTATTCGAGACTGAAGATGAATGCTTCAATTGATTATCTTCATCTTCCTTATTGTCAAGCCAATTAGAAACTCTGCTCTTAGGGGTCCACTCACTGAGGAAGTGATGGAACGGCTTATTATGAATTTCTTGGTGTTGCTTTTCCTGCTCTTTGGAGTTACCAGTAGTTGTGAATGGTGCATATGATTCATGTAGGCTTCTCTCAGTCTTTAAAGCTTTTGGGAAGAAATCTCTCTCACCTCCATCCCCCATTCTCTGCAAGTACCTGTGTTTTTCAAATTAAAATCGAAGATTACTCAAGAAAAATTCTTTAAAAAATGTCTGTTTATGGGAACCCCAGCTGCTGTACTGCATGAACGTGTGTATGTGTGTTTATTTGTGGAGTTAGGAATAAGTAAAGACCTGTAATCTTTTTTATCTGTGTGAGAATATGAGGATCCAGAGCCCAAAAAGAATTGATAGGCAGTGCTACTCTGAGATGATGAAGGGTACTTGGGTGATGATGGAGTGATAGAAAGTTCCACAGGCTTTCTTGAACCACTACGGTTTCGGCCTCTGTGCATGTGTCTCTCACAGTACTTGGAATCTTGGTGAGCTTCCTTTGAGCACCTCCATTTTTTCCCATCTGTTCTTCTGCATCTCCATGGCTCCGTGTCTACTTTCCTTCCCAAGCCCATCTCAAAACTGCCCCACCCAACTGTAAAACCCACAAACATACATAAAGCTTACTTCTAAGACATCCAGTGTTATCCTTTTTTTTTTTTTTTTTTCTTTCTAAAAGAATTTGAAAAGTATATTAGCGAAAGCATAATGCTTACTGGGTTGCTGAGGAAACATCGTTGAGGAGGAGTTGAAGCTTGTTTTGAGGGTCGAGAGGAGATGAGTTGGAACTGGATCTCCAGACACCACGTGTTTGAAGATTAAAGCTTGGTGTTCAAGCGCCTGCCACTGAGTTGCTGTGAAAGGGTACCTATTATTTCTTACATTCTTCATCCCCAATTCACTTGAGGTTCGTTTGGTATAATTTCTAGAAGTTTAATTTATAACTTAAATTCACCGTAACAAAATTTGAAGTTGAATTTAAATTATTAAATCAACTTAATAATATTTCAATTATCAAATATGTAATTTTATTACGTTTGAATTTTTTCATAAATTCCAGAAGTTATATAAGTGGACTACAAAACAAGCACTTATATGTCTAAATATATGTATGATTACCTATATTTCACTAAGAAACTCAAAGCAAACAAAGATACAGAGGAGAAAAGAAAAACTTGTCAAAGAACTTAGACACAAAGAAAGAGGAGTGAGAGGAGCAAGATGAGATAAATGACTATGTTTGTCTAACGTTTACAAAGATGAATCGTGGCAGAATCTTCCTGTGTTGTTACTATGACTGTCATTTCTGTTGCTTCTGCTCTCTGTCCTCTGGGCCTGGCCTGCCGCACTGTATTATTTGTTGATGCAACTACTGTTGTCATCTCTGCCATATTTTCAGAAACCCATAACCGAACATGGTGAAAGAAGTCAAGAACTGCAAAACAAGTGTTAGTGGATTAAAAAGATTTTGAAGGGTTAGCAAACCTAAAATAAAATAGTATTAAATTTATGGTATCCCTCCTTCCACATTTTATTTTTGCTACATCGACTTACTCTTTTATGACAATTTTTAGCGTGGAATTTAAAAATAAAAGCTCGGAAATAAATAATGGTGCTATTCTTTTGACAGTTCCCTGGTGTACCTTTTAAAACTTATCCTATATTTGGTACTCCATTAGTTGAGCTTCAGAAAAATATACCTTTTTCTCTCTGGATATGGGTTCTTAAACCACAGGTTATCTTTTCGACACATTAATGTGTGACCAAATATTGAGTTAGCCAAACTCTTTCTTTTTTCATTGAAATGATTTGGTAAATACAGCTATCATCCTTAGATCAAGATATGGACGGTGGGGATCATTTTGTCCAGATTGATTGGTAAAGAGAAGTGCATACTGAGGACTGTTTATGACTTATGAGTCTCTGTTCTTCTGCCCTGAAACACATGCCCTCCTCCTCTTTATTAATTACTTTACCAACTCATTTTTTCAATAGAGTAATGAGTAAACATTATTTAGTTATTGTTTCTATCCAGTGAAGTAGGTCAGGGACAGACCGCTCTTCTATTTTTAGGCACAAGTCACCTCTCCTTAGGAATCATATATTTTTGGCAGTTTCTGTGCAAGTCCACATTATGCATCTAAAAACTCATCTGCATTTTCGAAAAAGCATCCCTCACTCTTTGTCATGCCTCACTCGAGGAACTATTTGTTCTAAAACTTTTCGCTTAATTCTGATTAATCTCAGTCTAAATGTAAGGCAGTATTTAACCACTTTAATCTTTTGGCCGTCTAGATCCGATTATTCCCCATATAGTGATCGCACCCTCACTCTGCAGCCTAAGTCTGCTCGACACATTTTAGAACACTTAAGAAAGTGATACATGTACCCAATTCCTTAAAGAAAATATTTTCACAGAAAATTAATATTTTTGTAAGTTCTTCCTAACTCGAATATAAAGTAGGCAACCCTCAATTAAAAGGAAATTTTAAACTGTACTTGATGGATCATGTATTTGGTTTACACTGGTCCTTTTTGTTCATGAATTTGGGACCTTCACACCCATATATTTTTCTGGTGTAAGCCCAAGTATCTAAAAAGAAATGCTGAGAGATACTGACACAGGTAGGCGGTAGCGCAAAGGGATTGCCGACTGAGAAGAATTTTCCTTCAATTTTTTGTTTTCCTTTCTCTGCCTTCCCCATAACCCACATCACGGAGCTTTTAGAAATAAAATTAGGATAAGAGTTGAAGCATTAAATTTGTGCTACGTAACTAGTAGTGGTGTAAAATGAGTCAAGCTTTCATGATCAAACTCAGCTAGTTTGAGGCTTGAGCTCAAAGTGATAAAAAAATCATTTAACTTGACAAGCCTAGCTCGAGTTCACAAAAAAAACGCAAGTATAATTATAAGTATAAAGTTAAAAAAAATTTATATGAGAAAATCACTAGGGAATATGCACAAAAGGAATGAAAGAGTAGCAAAACATTCTGATCTGTAAAATGGACCGGTGCCCTGCCTTATCCTATCATCAGCAGACTAACCTCAGCCATAGCCAGAAGTCAATTTTTAGAGTCCATACATTGTTACTCCCCACTAGTTTGATCAATGGGGCAACAAGACTAGCATATATACCTTTCAAACTTCTGGCTGTCAAACTGTCTTCTTCTGCATTTCCCTCTTATCTCCCCATGTGCAGGTTTGGGCCACTTAATCTGCCAACTTAATTTCTCATACCCTCTGGCCTTTAATAACCACCGGGAATCAAATGGACTTAATAGCAAATTTGGTTTCTTGACGGGAACAATTTTTTCAGTTAATTTACGTCATTTAAAGTGCTAAAAAAGTTAAGATTTTGCTAATTACAGTTGAATTAAGTAGCCACTATTCTCAGTTTCCCTGCTAATTTTGCATGCTAGTCCGTTTTAATTTTCAACTATCTCGGTTGTACAAGAGTAATTATGAAGTAATGATTATCTCAAATATGTCGATATCAGTTCCAAATGCGGACATAAAGTTCCACCCACAACCTGCAAATTATTTCTTCGCACGCCGAGTGAGTTTTCTTGTGCTTATATCAATTAAAACATTAAAGGGGTCATCAAGATTATGATATTATGGATAGCTTGCTGCACGCCTCATACCTTGTGGCTCACATTGCATGCATCTCAGCCTCTCATTGCATGTCCAAGCTTTCCCCGTTCTATATATAAGCTTACTCATTCCTCATTCAAACTCCACAGCCATCTTTTTTTTTCTGATCAAACATCCAGAGTTGGTAAAAATGATCCAAATTTGCTTTCTATTTTCTCTTCTCTTCTTTTCCTCTCATGCTGCGGTTCAAGACTTCTGCGTTGGAGACCTAACAGGGCCAGAAGGGCCTGCAGGCTACTCCTGTAAGAAGCCTGCTAAAGTCACAGTTGATGACTTTGTGTTTTCGGGCCTAGCCAAGGCTGGAAACACTACAAACCTCATCAATGCTGCTGTAACTCCAGCGTTTGCCCCTCAGTTCCCAGGCCTAAACGGGCTTGGAATCTCCATTGCCCGCTTGGACCTAGCCCCGAACGGTGTGATACCAATGCACACTCACCCAGGTGGATCAGAAATCCTAGTCGTTGTGCAGGGGGCTATCCTTGCTGGTTTCATTTCGTCTGCTAACGACGTTTATATCAAGAAACTTAATAAGGGTGACATTATGGTATTCCCACAAGGGTTGCTGCATTTTCAAATAAATGCACGTGGGATACCATCTATTGCTTTTGTAAGCTTCAGCAGTCCAGTTCCTGGCCTCCAAATTCTTGATTTTGCGTTGTTCGCGAACGACTTGCCTTCCAAATTGGTGGAGAAAACTACATTCCTTGATGATGCTACAGTTAAGGCGCTTAAGAGTGTTCTTGGTGGGACCGGCTAATCCTGCTGAATTAATAATTTTGTTCTTGGTGGGACCGGCTAATCCTGCTGAATTAATAATTTTTTCCTAAACAATTAGTTTCTATGAGCTACGTGGTTAATGCTTAATAGTATATGGTATGTTATTAAGTCCTGTATTTGATGGAGTACATGTGTTTTTACTCTGTTCTGTTTCTTTGTAGCCAATTTCTTCGTAGGTAGTAGGTAGTTGCTCTATCTGATCAATGGCCTGTAACTGAATTTTGTATTTATTAATCTGCATCTCTTGTAAAATCAAAATAGTCTTGTTCTTTCCTTTGAAGTTTCCCAACTTAGTATTACTGCCATAGTGCCGTCTTTAATATATTTCAAAATTAAATGAATATAAGAGAATGAGACATAAAATGGTACATAAAATTTGAATTTGAGAATAGACGATGAATGAGAAAATTTATCGGGAAAGAAGATTTTCGGTATTTAATTTTCAACAATAAAATCATTTTACTTTTTGTAAAAAAAAAGGGAAAAATGGGAAAAGGAGATGCTTAATGTTATCTGTATATTCTCAACACATTATTAGCTGGGACCATTTGCATGTCAACGTAAAACAGTTCTGTTCCTGATGATGTATTAGCAGACAGGGCCGGAAACTTTATACACTCTTTTCCAAGGAGAAGAATTGATGCTTACAACTACAAGTGGGTTTAAACTAAAAGTGATTTTTTCTTTTTTCTTTATTATTTTCGGCAAAAAAGAAAAAGAAGAAAAAATTTAAATTCATTGGATTTATATATACTATATATATATACAAGGAGGAATGTTAAAGCCCTTGTTGATAACTAATAGTAGCCGACATCAATGACATCATTTCATATAATTTTAATACATCTAAAACTCTAATCAATCCTGGACAGGTTAAACCAAATTAATCCGAGAAAATGATATATATATATATCCTAATAATGTAATCAAATGAAGATTAATTAGGGTTGTTTGCAAGTCAATTTGCTCTATGGGTGATGACAAAATCCCATTAGCCAATGCCATGATAGTAATGCAATTTGAGACAAATACCTACCTATTTTATATCAACTCGAAAGAGAGTTTGCCGTCTCTTGAAAATTCAAACCCAAATCCGACCCAGTCACAATCCATTTCCACAATTTCAAAATAACTTTCCTGTCTTGTCTGCAATTCTGTATGTGGATCTCAACAACCATGACATACAATGGCATAAGTTAGTACCCAAAAAAGAGAAAAACAATTTCCTTAAACCTGTTTTAATCTTAAATTAACCTTAATAACAACATCACATCTTCCAAAATACAGCACGCCCACGCCTTCCTTCAATATGCTCTCCACCGTCCCTTCCAACAATAAATCCATTATATAATTATTACCACCAACCTCTAAACAAAAGCGTCCACCCCCCCCACCCACCCCCCCGCCCCCCGTATGTTGTGCATATCTTAATCTTTCCTAATTTGTCAAATGAATACTACCAACAGCTTATCATCATCATCTTCTTCTTTATCAAACTCCATGAATATTGGTGATCCTTTACCAGACCCAAACCCCTCATCTGATCAAATCTTAGATTGGATTGAAGGTTCTTTATCGTACCTTCCATCGTTCTTTGATGATCCTTACAGCTCCGGCGATCCATACAGCTCCGGCGATATTAACGATGATTCTTGGTTGGTTATAAATCAAGGTTTAGATCAAGAACTTGTTAATTATAGTTTCACTTCTATCAACAACAATAATAATTCTGCCTCCACCACCACAACTGCCACAAGCACACCCCTCATAGAACCCATCATATTCAATCATCCATCACCGTCCGATTCGTCTAAGAAACGGAAAGCAACAGATGAGCCGAATGTCAAGGCATCTGTAAACCAAAGAAAGAATCAAAGCCGTCGAATCAACGAGACGGATAATGGGGATCAAGCAGTCGTGGAACAAGGGGTCCCAGTTAAAAAGGCTGGAAACAAAAGAGGAGTAACAAAAGGCATGGGAAATAACTGTAATAACAAAGACGGAAGGTGGGCCGAACAGCTGCTAAACCCTTGTGCCACAGCGATCACCGGAGGAAATCTGACCAGGGTTCAGCACCTCCTTTACGTTCTTCACGAGCTCGCCTCACCCACCGGAGACGCCAACCACCGCCTAGCGGCTCACGGCCTCCGAGCCCTGACCCACCACCTATCCAGAGCTTCTCACCAATATTCTTCCCCGGGCAGTGTTCTCTCTTTTGCTTCTGCAAAACCAAAATTCTTCCAACAGTCTCTGATCAATTTCAATGATATCAATCCATGGTTCACTATCCCCAACAACATAGCAAACTCCTCGATCCTCCAAATACTCTCTGAACAAGATCCCTCGCGTAATCTTCATATTGTTGATATTGGAGTTTCTCATGGTGTTCAATGGCCTACACTCCTCGACGCCTTGACTCGGCGGCCAGGTGGTCCGCCTCCACTGGTTCGACTCACGGTGGTTGCTCCGGCCATCGACAACAATCAAACAGCAGACACTCCATTTGCAGTTGGTCCACCCGGTTACAATTTTGCGGCCCAACTAGTTGGATACGCGAAGACCATTAGCGTCAATTTGCATATCAATCGAATCGAGAGCTACTCATTACAAACTCTAAAAGCCCAAGATCTTGGCTCCTCCCCGGACGAAACCCTAATAATCTGTGCTCAATTCAGAGTCCACCAGCTGAATCACAATAATCCGGATAACAGAACAGAGTTCTTGAAAGTGCTGAGGAGTCTGGAGCCAAAAGGGGTGATTTTAAGCGAGAACAACATGGACTGTAGCTGCAACAGCTGTGGAAACTTCGCGACTGGATTTTCACGGCGGGTGGAGTATCTGTGGAGGTTCTTGGACTCTACCAGTGCGGCGTTTAAAGGGCGGGAGAGTGAAGAACGAAGGATGATGGAAGGAGAGGCTGCGAAGGCACTGCTAAACGCGGGAGAGATGAATGACAAGAGAGAGAAGTGGTGCGAGAAGATGAGAGGCGTCGGGTTTGCTGGGGAGGTGTTTGGAGAGGACGCCATTGATGGAGCTCGAGCTCTGTTGAAGAAGTATGATTGTAATTGGGAGATGAGAGTGGAAGAGAGGGAAGGATGTGTGGGGCTGTGGTGGAAAGGGCAGCCTGTTTCGTTTTGTTCATTATGGAAGATGGACAAGAAATCTAGTGACGGTTAAAACAGTTAATTGTAACGTAATTCTCATCTTCTCCTCCATAGTTTTGAAGTGCATTAAGTTACGTGGAGTCAATAAACACTGACAGAAATATTAATAAAATTGTGTACAAATTAATATGTTAAATTATAATTAATAGATGTTTGATTATACAAAATTTGTGTTTGTCAGTATAGCTAATTATAATTTGACACGTCTATAATTTATGTATAATTTATTAATATATTTGTTAATGTGCATAACATTATTGATATTTATTTATTATGTTCGTATGGGTCAAATTTCAATTATAAATTTATAATGATGGATTTTTACAAAAAGAAGAAAAGGTAAAGATATATAAGTAGCAACAAAACGAATCTTAATCCAGTATGAATTTGGAGGAGAATATATAACAAATAATTTCTTCGTTTTGAGATGTGTATAAATTACACAAGTGTATGTTGAATACCTACACTAGGATAGTATTTGTAATGGGATCTAGTTGACAAATCAATCTGAGTAAGAAAGAACTGACTAGCTCCGAAACGTAGAAAGTTTCCGGGCTCAGGGCCAATGTTTTCACCGGCCAGAAAATAAAAAAGTTAAATTTATAAATCTTTTGTTCAGACTGGCAAGTTGCAGCAAAAGGAAAAAAGGTTATTTAAACTACTAGAACATTATCTCTCTCTCTCTCTCTCTCTCTCTCTCTCTCTCTCTCTATATATATATATCATATAATCCAGAAATATACAAAAAGTTAAAAGAGATTGAGAAATAAATAACTAAAACTCACAAGACTTCAATATGAAACATAAGAGTCCACCACAATCTGGACCACAATAGATAATAAGGGTGCCGTTTCATTATTTAGAATCTTGCAATCATGTTTTAGCTCAGGCATAAAAATTTGTAAATTAACTATCCTCTATCTATTTGCATACATTTTTTCTTTTAATTGCTATGTATTTTTACTTGCAAGAAGTGGTGCGAGAAGATGAGAGGCCTCGAATTTGCTGGGGAGGTGTTCTGAGAGGACGCCATTCATGGAGCTCGAGCTCTGTTGAAGAATTGTGATAATAATTGAGAGATGAGAGTTGAAGACGGGGATGGATGTGTGGGGTTGTGGTGGAAAGGGCAGCCTGTTTCGTTTTGTTCATTATCGAAGACGGACAAAGATATTTAGTGATCGTTAAAACAGTTAATTGTAATGTAATTCTCGTCTCTTCTCCTCTGTATATTTTTTGAAGCGCATTAAGTCAAAAACATGGGAGGCAAGATTCGTTTATTATGTTCATATGGGTCAATTTCAATTATTATGATAAATTTTTACAAAGCAGAAAAGGTAAAAGATGAAGAAGCGATTTCTTATATGCAATCATCTGAATCCGTATGAATTTGCAGGAGAATGTGTAACTAACAATTTCTTCATTTGATATGTATAACTTAGGGGTGTCTGCTGGACATCAACCGTAGACAATAGTTACAATAATATAGTGCTTGTAATCGAATCTAGGGGATGACTAACCGGATCTAGTCTCCTAATCAGTCTAGGCAATAAAAGGGAATCGCCTAACGCGTCAATTTCTGAACACTATTAAAAACAGAGATCAGACAATGTTTCTACCACTCGATGGATCTCCGCAGAACCCCAATCCAAAAATAATCGATAGAATATATGCATTTCCCAAAAATAAAGTCATAAAGTTCCCTCATCAGCCCAAAAATAAAAAGTTCAATTTCTAAAATTTTGTTCAGACTGGCAAGTTGCAGCAAAAGGGGGAAATAAAAATAAATCAATCCATTGCTCTTAAAACCAGTTATAAGACTACTTTTTAATTCTTTCCCCCAGATTTCCTGGATACATACACCAAAGCACCCTTTTAGCCAATTTAATTCAAAAGACCTTTCAAACCTTTCCCCAACTCAAAAGGATTTAATAGCTTTGCTTCCATATTATCCGACAACACCTTATTTTTTCTTCATATAACAGAAAAGTGACCCCATTTCCTACTACAATATGCTATTCTCAAGAATCATAGATCCTGACCGAAGTGCGGATTGACTGCCTACAAACAGGACACTTGGGTGTTTCCTCGCGTCCTACTGACAACGCACAGCGTTGGCAACAGACGAGATGCCCACACGGGATGAATGCAGATCGCCGCCTCCTCATCAGGCAGATCACACACAGCTCTCCATCTGGAACTTCGTCCCTAATCTCCTCATCTGCAGGAACCTCGGCATCTGCCTCAGCACTAGCAGCTGCATTTTCTTGCTGGATCCGCCTTACTTCGTTCCACTCTTTCCATCTATTCCAATTTCTGCAAAAATAATTGAAAAAAAGGGTTTTCTTAAACTTGCTAATTCAAATAATCACATGTGATGCCTAAAGTGCTGAGGGGTGTAACTGTAATAGTACCTTACAGCAGCATAGGCTAGCACACCTATTGCTACAGAACCTGTAATGACTCCACTCCACAGTAGAACTTTTGTTCTGAATGCCAGATCTACCAACATCTGATCCTTTGTCATATCAGACCTAAAATAAAAAGATGAAACAAAGATTCATTACTTCAGGAGGGCAACAAAGATTACTTCCATGACCATAAAAAGTAAGAAGGATCAAAATTGTTATCTAAGGAATTCTATAAAGAAAGAAAAAAAAATTCCATACATAAAATAAGGCAGATCATTGCATGATTTGATCTCAGGAGTTCCATTCCTCAATCTGCAAATGCCAATAGCAGTAATTTCCTTCCCTATTGGAAGAATTTTTTCCTCGTCTAGAAGTCCAACCTTTAAGAATAAGACATTCATCAAATGAACTAATCTAAAAGGAAATAAGGGCAACTGAAGAGCAGGAGGAAAGTGATCGTTAAGCTCTAAGATAAAACTGCATTGAAAAGCTAACTCTTTTTAATTCAAATACTTAAACTCACAGGGTATTCATGACCAAAAAATGCCTGGAGGAAGGTATAAGGAGCAGCAGCAATCGGCTGCAAGTGGTGATAAACAGTTACAAGGGGTAGCGGATGTCTTGAACCATCCATGTTGACAATAACATAATCAGAATGTGGCCATAGTCCACCTTCCACAAGAACAAAAGGCACCTGTACAGAGCCAACATGCTTGACAGTCGATCAATATCATCAACATAATCAACTTGCGCATAATCCTAGTACCTAGTGATTAAGGGTTCTTTGATTTACTTGCATTAAAATCAGGCTTAAAAAAGAAAATCATGTCCTATATATAATCACTGCAGCAATAAACCAACGTCATCAAAAGGAGATCAAGGGGTTATAGATATTTTCGTAGTTTTGAACTTAGTATAAACCAAAAAAGTTTACAATTAAAGGGAAGAGTGACACTCTCCTCATCCAATCACAACCAGAACTCAGCTATTCCCACAATTTATAGCAACAAATATTCTACTTAAGAGACAAAAAGAGGATATAAAGTTTCTCTTCAATGAGTGGGTGTCTGGATCCATACGAAAGAAGGGCCCAGATCATGGCGAACACTAGTCAAAATTTCCTATGGTACAGAAATGATAGCTCAGTCTTGAATTGTATTTCAGAAGAAGAATAGCGTAGTTGCGGCATCATATGAGCACAAAATGCATTAAAGGAAACAGGCTTGGTTTCTGACTTATCAAATTAGGTATGACACCATTCATAGTGAACATAAAGTTATCACAAAAACTTGTGTAAAACTAAATAATGATCTACTCATGTCAACCTGAAATAAATAAAAAGCTGCATCATTCCATTTCCGTAATTGACAATGATATTAATACATACAAATATCAACAAAAATTAAGAAATAACAGCATCATTAATATACCGTTCTTAACGAGGAAGCCTCTTTACGTTTCCACGACTTTGCAAAGATAGAACGTATATCCGAAGTCCATCCAAGAAATCCCCTCCATTCGTTGTATATACACTTCAAAGTAACGAGCCATTATGTCAGACAAAAAGTCAACTAGCATAGCATCTAAATATATATGTACTGGTAAGTCATAGCGTCTAATACATTCTCCAGAAAAAATATACATCGGAATAACATGCTTTCGTAATAATTCAAAAAGGCTGCAAACGCCCCCAAAGGGTTGCTCAAATGGTAGTAGCATATGGATCTTATCCAATGAGCTACAGCGAATGGGTTCAAAACTCCATAAGAAGCTTTAGGGGCAGAATTCCCAGTGCACACCAAAAGAGGGTGGTGGTTTAGGTAGCCAACACAATTAAATTTAAGGAAAAACAGAAGGCTGCAGAATCATAGCATGCCAGTATTTCTTTTGATATCAAATATGATCTCAAACAAAAAAAGAGATCAACTTTAATTTTTCACATTGTAGAATACATCACCAATTACAAAGTTAAATTTAGATTCAACTGCATTAAGAGAAAAACTTGTTCATCTGGTAAAACAATAAGTTTTTTATGATAAGGCAAAATGATATAAAAATATCATAAAACATTTTTCTTATTTGGTAAAGAGGGAACCCACAGTCATAATCATAGTAACCATATATTCTTATTTACCTAGCGAATCTCATGTTGGTACTTTTACGTACTGGAACTCTAAGTTGAGTGATCTGAAACTTTCATTGTTTTCTACCTCTTGTTTCTTAAAAATCAAGATTCTAATTTAGAATTAAAGCTCAATCATCATGTTTAAAACTCGCTAAGCGGACCTACTCGATTGAGGGAGCAGCTAGTTAGTAGGGGGATTGCTCGGGATTAGTCGCTTTCTTGGGCAATATTGTACTCGGTTATATAATTTATTTTTTAAATATTTTTGTATATAATAATTTTAAGCATAAATGAAAATCATCTAAATAATTTAAATATTAATAAGTTTAAATTATATTCACAAAGTTTGCAAGCTAAAACCAAAAAAATTAAAGTTGATACGCAAGTGTTTTTTTTTTTGGCATACGAGGAGGCAGGGAAGTACAATCTCCCTTGACAGCTAACCCGTACAACCGAGTACTCGGCCACCCAGGCGGAGTAATCTGTCACTTATGACCTCCGAATGAAACAAATCAGTTTATAAGCAAGTTTGGCCAATTTCCCTAGTTTAAGCTCCACCAAAAAGTACTCAGATGAGCAATCGGGTGCCCAGAGATATTTTTAGAACACTATTGTACTAAACTATTTTGAGAACAGATGAAACTAAAATTCTTCTGTGACTAGCTTTACTTCATTTAAATCTACCCTTTGTGTAGCCTATATTATGTACCGTGTTCCCATTCCCGTATTTATTCCATGAACCATATCAATCTGGAACAGGTAACATTGGTCATAACTCATAACCCTTCGAGTATGCACAGTAACCTCACAAACTGAGTACACCAGGCAGGTCCAGTAAACTATGTGAGGCTGGCCCAAAGTAGTGCTTCAGGGAGTAGTGCTTCAGGGAGATTTGAGCTCATGATTAATACCTTATAACTTAGAAAGCACTTGTAGCTCATTCACACTTTAGCTAACCCCTTGAGTCCTTGACAATATCACATTATCACTACACTTTGTTACAAAATAAGAACTTGCTCAATTAAAAGAGACAGATAAACATAAACAACATGAACTGAGAGTTAAATTAGGAAAAAAGATGTAAGTACCGTTTGCGTTCGCAACAAAATGACGCCTCTATCACCAGACTCCTGAGAAACGAGAGCATTATTAGCTCTCAAGCTCTTCCAATTGCCATCGAAGGCCGACTTGGCTTCAACAGCGCCTCTGACGATCACGATCTTACCGCTGTCGGACTCGTTAGAATTTTCGTCGGAAGATGATAGGATTGAACGGAGATCGGAAACTCGAGCGGAAGGAGCGTCGTGGATTTTGCGGAGGGCGGAGGAGGAGGCGGTGAATTTGGTGATGCTACGAATCGCAACGTAGGCTAGCGCTAAACCGAGGACAGCGCCGTCTGCTGATAAGGCTAATTGTGACAGAGCAGTCAGCGCAGCTTGGTCCACTGACATAGTTCCTGGTTTGGGTTTGAGAATGTGTGCCCTCTTCTGCGGAATTTGCTTATTCGCATAGGGAAGTTGGGACCGACTTGGGAGAAAAGAAGAAGATGAGGAGTGGATGAATAATTGGTTGTTTGGTCATTTACATTTTTTTTTTTTTTCGTAAGTTGTGTCAAGGCCCGGAAAGAAATGAATTGAATAGAAAAGTGATTTTTTTTTTTTACCTTTTTTTTATGTTTGTGAAATTTTTTAAGTTAAAAAAGAAAATAAAAAATATAAAAAAATAATCAATTTTTTTGAGAATTTTTGTCTTTTCAAATTTGACATGATTTGGTAATAAAAGAAAAATTTTCTTGGTATGTTCTATAAAATTCTCATGTTGCCCTCGTATTATAACGTAATAAATATTTGTTAAATCATGTAAGAGACATACTAATAATTTCTTATTTTTATGTTTTTTTCTTAAGACTCATAAATATAATAAAAGATATTTATCAAATTTTTTATCACAAACTCACGGATATGAGAAGAGAAAATTTATAAGTTTTCTATTCTATTTTTTTCTTTTTTATTCTAATTTAAATTTAAATTTCATTTTCATTTCTTTTATGTTAAAACTCACAAACGGAACGTTAGCAAAATAGTACTTTTTTAAAAAGGCCAAATTTTAAAAATAATTATTTTTTGTTCAACAAATTAAGGGACATATAAAATATATAGTAATACACAATGCTAAATTACTAATCCAATATCCAAGCATCATTAAAGTTATGCAAGCACTGTTTCAATAATAATAAAAAAATAAAAAAAAAAAAAAGAAAAAGAGCAGACATTAGTAATAAAATTTAAAAAAAATAAAAAAAAATCCACATCTTAGAAGCTACTTTCAATTTTAAAACAGTAAAAAAATGAGTATAAACATAAAATGACAATCTAAATTTAATTATAAAAGGAAAGTCCAAATTTTAAAAAGTTTTAATTGTATTTTTTTTTTCTTTTAGAAACTCATAAACAATAAAAGAAAAATTGTCTTTTCCTTTACTTTTCATTTTCATCCAAACTCACAAAAGAAATGCACTCTCTTTATCATCATAATTTCATTATCAAGATTTAATATCTTTTACTTTTCTTGAAAAGTAAAAATAAATTAAAGCTAAATATCACTGTTCTATTTTAGTGAAAAATAAAGTAAAAGGTAAAAATGTTGAAACTAATATCACCTTTACATGAGATACCATGAACATCCTCCACATAGTGCTTCTTTGATAGATAATTTATACTACTACTTTTAAAATTTATAAGTTCCAAATATAATAAAAATACAAGTGTAATATATCAAATTCAAGTTAAAAAAATTAAATTTTCAATAAATTAAATTCAAACTTCACTCAGTCTATCAAATAAATTCATAAGAAGTGAAATAAGGCCCGTTGCATTTTACAGAATAGGTAATAGTTTATTTTTTATACTCTATCTGAAACCTTTTACTAATAATTTTCCAAGAAAAAACCTTTTAAATAATTGTGCGATTGGCCCAGCTCAGCGTCCTAAATTTCTCATTTACATCCACGTCGAATGCGCACAGTGTGTGGTTGAGTTGAGAAACTACCGTCACCTTAATACTATGTTCGCGAGTTTCAAATGTGATAGGAAAGAATAAATAAAAGAGTATAAAAGTTTATATTTATGTAATTTGTGAATTTTTATATGATAGAAAATAAAAAATAAAAATAAAAAAGATAGTATTTTTCTTGTCAAAAATAACAAGATTTGAAAAGGAAAAAAAAAAAAAAAAAGCCTAAGTATGTTTCCTATATTACCTTATATTTATAATTCAATCATACTTTAGTAAAATAATTTATTAATTTTTTCATAAAATTCATTAACAAAATAAAAATAAAAATAAATAAATTATACACTTTTTATTTTATTATTATTATTATTTTATTTACACTAAAACTCAGAAACATAGTGTAAAGTGGGCATAGCCCAACTTAATATCCGATTAACTTTATAATATAACCCAAGTCCAGCTACTTTATTTATTATTTTATTAATGGTAATGATATAATAATACATTAACTAACAAGACCCTTCAAAATTATTGGAGCTACTTTTTCATTTGTTTTGATGCGAATCCACTACCCCCACACTTTTTATCTCTCGGCTCTTTACTTCTCCTCTCTTCTTTTTGACTTTTTAATTTTGTTGCTACTTCTACAATATGCATATTTGTCATACACTATAATTCATTAATTTAGATAAAATTTCTGGTTGTCATACACTATATGACCATTTTAAAAAAATAAAAATAAAAAATAGAGCCATTTTACCTTATATTTCTAGTATCACCGTCATCAAATAAATTACGTATTAAAAATTAAAAAACAAACAAACAGACATGTATAATAAAAAAGAATACGTTATGAATGATGTATATACACACACACACGTAGTTACAGTACATTATACAACGTTAGTTTGGGTATATGATTGATCAGTGGCACGACCCGGGCAGTAGAAAAGGAATGATTAATTGATTGAGTGATTGAGGAGAATCAAGATTTGCTGCATGTCCTGTGTCCTTTATTATTTCTAACTTTGATTTCGGACCCAAGTGCCTGCACAGTCCACTCGATCATTAACCCAACAATTAATCCTCGTAATTGTGATCAGCATATATATATTAATACTCCAACAAAAAGTGATAACAACTTAAGTAATTAATTAATGAAGTAATTAACCTACCTCTGCAACTGATAGGCCGAAGAAAGAGGGAAGACTTTGTCCTTATCACCCCATATAAGCAATGTTTCCTAATTCAAGCAAATCAAAGTGAAAATGAAAATCAAAATGAATTATTGATTTTGATGGAATCAATGTTCTAAAAAGTAGACATGCCATGATTAATTAAATTTAAGCGAGGATTAAACAAATTCAAGTAACCGAAATCATTTATTACACCCTACAAAAATATACATACATCTGATAATTAGACTAGCTAGTGCATGCCCAAACAAGATTAATCTCGTTTAGACAAAGAAAACCTAACAGAATAATCTGCATTAAAAGGATTTTATGGATGTAATAATGGGCTGTCTGTTAATTAAGGGACCTGAGTCAGGACGGGAAGCAACTTAGGATCCAATTTTTTAGCCATCAGGTGCTCCAACAGTTCTTGTTTCTCTTTCCGATTACTCTCAACAGTCACCTGCATGTAACAACCAGAAATCGATCAAGCATCAATCAATAAATTTACTATTTAATTGCCTCCTAAAGTCAAATTCTCATATTCAAATACAAAAATGTTTTGTATTCTGAGATTTGGAACATTCCGAACTTCAAAATTTGTTATAATTACACTATAATAATATTAGAGTAATAAAAATTCCGACATTTCAAGTCGGAAAGATAGTACTATCTATATACAGCTTATCCTTCTTAATTGGTTCAGTTCCCAATTTCCGGCTACCTCGTCGAAGTGAAATACTCACTGTGTTCGAAAATATTATAACGTTTTAATTTTTTAGAGTTTAAAAAATTTGTTTGATGTTATAATTTAAAAAAAAAATAGTGATTGAAGAATTAATATTATAATTTTAAAAAAAATAATAGTGATTGAAGTGGTGGGGTATAATATTAATATTATAATTTTAAATATGAGAATAATGATTAAAGTTGTGAGCTATATTTGATAAAATAAGGACAATTTATATTATTAATTTTTTTTTAAAAAAAAATTATAATTTTTATAAAACATATAAAAAATACAAGTATTATAATTTTTATGAGACGAATAGAGTAATAATTAATTAATTAATTAATGTAGTGGCCTCGATCAGTGCAGAGAGCTGGAAAGCATCTCTACCTCGTGATTTATGTTTTGTTTGATTCCTAAAACATCTGACATTCTTGACACTCTTGTTCACATGATATTTATTTCTTCAAATATTCCCTTTATTATATATAGTTACACATTTTACTCATCCAAATTAATTCCTCAAAATAGAGAATTTGTACAATAATGTAACAATATTTTTTTCTGATTTTATATTTTTCCAATGTGAGGTTCAATATTACAAACTTTTGCTATAAATTAAAAATTATTATTCTGTTTTTAATTAATTATTACAAATTTAAAAATATTTTTTAATTTAAAATTATGTATATCTAATTTTAGAACTTTCTCGCTCAATAAGGAACTTTAAGGATTAAAGTTTACAAATGAAATCATAACTCACATTGATGAAATCCTTGAGGAAGAGATTTGGAACGCACTTGAAAGGATCAAACTTATATATAGCCAAATTCATCAGGTCCCTCAAATCCGCCGGTTTCTTCGGCAAGAGCAAATCCAATACATTCCTCCCTATCTTCTTAAGGTGCTCCTCTCTCTGCTCCTCCGTAGCCCCTATACCAGTGCTCACAATCACCACCTTCTCGACCATCTCCGGATATATCTCCGCCATCCGATACCCCACATAACCACCGTAACTTATCCCGTACAACGAAAATTTCTCCACTCCCAACTTTTTCAACCCTTCAATCACGCAATGCGCCTGAAACTCCTCCGTCCGGTCCTTGCGGTTGGTATAAGATTCCCCGAAGAACAACAAGTCCGGCACGTAGAGGTTGAAGTGTTGCGAGAGGCAGCGCACCTGCCGGAGAAACTGCCACCGTGAATTACCGCCGTAGCCGTGGATAATGACTAGGTTGGGCTTGTTGAAGCGGCGGTGGTTTGCGGCCCAAAAGTGCATGGTGGTTTGGTCATCGAGGTCGACGGTGTACGGGGAGAGATGGCAGAAGCGGAAATAGAGGGATGCGGTGGCGTCGATGAGAGAGAAAACTGAGAAGGGTTTGATGTTTGGGACGACGGAAAGTATGAAACGAAATATGGAGAAACAAAATGAGAGGAGATGGTGAAGCCCTAAGGTGTCCATGGTGGCCGCCGGACACACTCACAGACTGCCAATTTGGGCTTTCGATTATTTTTGCATGTGTTGGATTTCAGGAGAAGATAGCTATTTTACCGAGTGAAGCAAGGGACAGCTAAGGAAGGCTAGGGTGACATAATAATTTATTTATTATTATTTTATGGCACAATAATTATTGTTTTTGTATTTTTGCTAATAATAAAATAATACTCATTCCGTCTTTAAAAAAAATGAGATTTGATATATTTTTTTAAATAAATGATATAATGTGTGGTGTATGTTTAAATAAGAAAAATTTTATATGAATATTTAAATTTTTTATAGCACTAAGTATTTCTCTCTAATAAAAAATATTTTTTTTTGATTTATGAACTTGATTTTAATTATTTTTTTTAAAATAAAAAAAATAAAAAACCTTGTAAAATTAGGTAGCTGTCACTGCTAGGTGTACAAAAGCAACATCATACGGGAATTGTCGGACGCGTTGCCTCGTCATATGCTTCACGGTATACGTAAAATACCCTCTCATTTCTATTAAAATTACAACGGTTTAATATTTTATAATTTTTTAAAAATATTTTTAATTATAAATAAATTATTTAAATTATTATTAAATAATATTATAATTTTAAATAATAAAATAATAATTAACATTATGAGTTATAATATTAATTAATATTATAATTTTAAATAATAAAATAATGATTAAAATAATAACCCATAATGTTTGAGTAATAAATAAAATTAAATACCATAACATTAGAGTAGTAGAGAAAGTGATGAACCATAATGTTAGATAAGTAGTTGAAGTAGTCGATCATATTTGATAAAATAAAAATAACTTAGATAATTTATATTATTAAATTTTTTAAAAAATAAATATTTTTATTGTATTGAGCCGTTTAAAAAAAATATTACAATTTTATTGGGACGGAGAGAGTAAGTGAAATAGTTACTGCCAGCTCATACTTTAAAATAAGATATAATAATTTTTAAATATAATTTAAAATAAAAATAAAAATTTTAATAATTAAACAATATTATAATAACTTTACTATATCATTTTATCATAAATACAAAAAAATAAAATTACATTGATATTTGAAAATGTTTATTTTAAGATTATTTTTCTTTATATAAAAATCACGAGCCACATAGAAATGCATTATAATGTAAGCAGTTGCATATATCATAATGCATGAGTAATAAGTTAAAAACAATAAAGAGGCCTGAAAAACTGAAACTTAATAGACTGCTACTCCATGCTCCTATTTTATTTATTTATTTTAATATACACATATATATAATATGTGAATAATATATATATATACACATACATACATTCTAATGTTTAATTTATGGGGTATATGTCAATGGAGTATTATTTACTCAATAATTAAGATGAAAACGCTCAATTTCTGAATTGAATTTTAGAAGCCTGAGGTTCAATTTCTATGTATGTCAAGATTATTTATTTAATTTAAGCGATCATTAACTCTTGCGTGAGTCCAATTATGGTCTTCATAATTATGCAGTACATTGGGTAATTTGTGATTAATTTATCTACTAATCATTAGCAAAGGCAGTAATGGTTACGTACGACAAGTTTTCAATTCGGTAAAACTTTAAAGTGAAGAGTTGTCATAACTTGGAACACAAATCGCAAGAAAGACCAAGTTTGAATTTAAACAAAAAAACAAATTATCATAAAGTGACTTGAAAGAAAAGAATTTTAGCCACTAATTATTACTCTTTTATTTAAAAATAAATATATATTATATTTTTATTTTTAAATATTTTATTTTTAATACCTATTCAATTTTAAATATAAATAAATAATATTTTTATTTAAAAATATAATTTTAAATAAATAATATATTAAAAAAAATTTGTATTTAGAAATTGAGAAAAATATGTAAATTAGATAATATGGGCTTGAGATGTTTTCTTTTCCATCCAAATCTTGCCAAATTTGGCAATAAATTTTGACTTTAAAAAATGGCACAATTTTTCTTCAATTTCCTTTCTTTTCTCATATTTGTCAAACTCACAAACAGCGAAAAATAATAAAAAAAAACTTACTTTTCTTGCTTTTCAAAAACTCACAAACATATCTGCCACAAAATTCCCTTCCCCATCCTAGATACCAAATATTGTAATCATTTAAATTTTTATTATTATTTTTTCTTCGGTTAATGTAATCATTTAATTTCAGGGATATCTAAATGGATGTCTAAAGGCTTAGTGGGCCGTTGTTTTGGATTTCATAAACAATAAAGAAACAATTCGTTAGTATTTGGGCCTGACCCCATAAGCTATTGCACGTTATGGGCCCTCTCCTCAACAACTGATCAATTCAATCAAGAATTCACGCGCAAATATAACGGTTTTCAAGTTTGGTAAGAATTCGAGTATCTGACCATTTTTTTTAATTATGTTCTTTTCTGATAATAATGGTGTAATTAATGTTTCCAAGTAAAATAATGCTCCAGCCTCATAGGAGATAATTCCATAGATAAATTATACTACCTAAAGCACGGACTCATTAAAAATTACATTTAAAATGGTAAAATACAAATTTGACAAGGATGTTTATTATACAAAATTTATATAATAAATAATTTAATTTGAGATTAATTTTTAACTATTTTATAAAAATTTAATATCACATAATACATTATTTTTATTTGAAATTTATTAATTAGTCATATACTTAGTGCACTTATTATATTTATACTTACCTAATAGTAGTAACATAATAGACTAATATTTTATAAAGTGATTTCATAAAAAAGTTAATTTAAATTTGATATGGATTTCTTTTAGATAAATTTGATTGAGATTTTTTAGTATACATTATTTCCCTTCAAAGTATTTATATTAAAAATTTTAAGATAATTTAAATATATGGTATACACTTGACAAAACATAAATAATAATTCTTCCCATCGGAATGCCACTTATTATTATTGTTTTGGACTAAAACTTTTGGTAAATTATTTTGACATGATATGAGATGCTAAAATGTTAAAATAACGGTGATTTCAAGTTATTCTTATTTTCCCCTCAAAATAATTATTATTTGAAATTAAGTTACTGAGCTCAGTTTATGTTTGTGTTAGAGGGTTACACTTTCATATTATTTGTAATTTTTTTTAATTATATATGAGCACTTAACATAATAGATTAATATTTATTATTTGTATTATATTTTTTGTATTTAACATATTATTTATTTTGTTATATTTTAAAAAGTAAAACATGAATGAACAGATAAAAATAGGACAAAAATTATGCTATTAATATATAGTTATATAGTAGTATAGAATATTTAATTTAAGTTATATTTAACAACATTTTAAATAAAAATGATAGACTTTAGAAAAATATAGTTTAATAAATACGAGTCTAGAATTTAAAATGAATTAATAAAAATGAAATGAGTTTAATAGGTATATATTATTATTATATTATATTTTTATATTTAAATGCATGATGTAACAAACAAACAAAAGGACCAAAGTTGCACTATAAATATATAGTTATATAAATTATTTAATTTAAATTTTATTTAATAACCTTTAACTAAAATGATAGACTTTTAAAAAAATTAATTAATAAACATGACTCTAAAATTTAAAAGTCTTAAATGAATGAATAAAATTATTTTAATAAATATATGATCAAATTTTATTTTACTACCGTTTATTTAAAAATAATAAACTTTAAGAAAAAAATCATTGGATAAATATGACTTAGTATATATTATTTAATTTAAATTTTATTTTACTACACTACAAGCAAAAATGATAGAATTTTAAAAAAATAATTTGATAAATATTATTTTAAATTATTATTTTTTGTCAATATATTATTATTTATTATATTATATTTTTTGTATTTAAGAATTTTAATATGTTTAAATTTTGATAAATATGAACTATAATGAGTGATGATATATGAATTTTATTTATTTATTTTAAATTTTATTTTCCTACCATTTAACTAAAAATGATATACTTTAAGAAAAAATTATTGGATAAATATGACTTAGAATAGATTATATAATTTAAATTTTTATTTTACTACACTTTAAACAAAAATGATAGACTTTAAGAAAGCTAATTTGATAATTTTTTATTATTTTCTTGTTAAAATATTATTATTTATTATGTTATATTTTTTTCATTTAAGAACTTTAATATGTTTAAATTTTCATAAATATGAATTGTAATAAGTGATGATAATATGAATTGTAAAAGTATTGTAATTGTGTTGGTTGATTATTATTTATTGTTAATATATGAATGATTTGAAATTTTTATGCTTTCTGTGTCAAAATAATGTTAAATATTAAATTAATTAATTTTTTTTTTTGTAATGAATCTGGAAAGTAATTATATTTAGAATTAATGGTTGACATTGTTTGTTGTATTTAAAATGGAAAGTAATTATATTCAAAATTCATGTTGGACATTGTTAAACTATTATTTTAAAATTATTTTTTGGCTAAATATTAATTTTTAATTATAAAAAATATAAATTTAACCATTATTTAAAATACGGTTGAGAAGACCAATAAAATAGGAAGAGATCACAACTCACG
Organism: Pittosporum tobira; assembly: GCA_032359685.1. Classification (NCBI taxonomy): domain Eukaryota; kingdom Viridiplantae; phylum Streptophyta; class Magnoliopsida; order Apiales; family Pittosporaceae; genus Pittosporum; species Pittosporum tobira. Next base: position 27,465 of record JAUMHB010022166.1, read on the forward strand.
CATTGCAGATTTGTCCCCATTGTTAAAAAGGTAAAGTAGTGACTCATATCTAAATAATTAAAATAAAAAAAAAGCAAAAGAAATGCTAAAAAGTTTAAAAGTGTACTAATTTATTCGTGTGGTTATTAAAAAAATGCATGTTTGAGTTGGGAAATGAAAAAGGAAAAGAAAAAAAATAGTAGTGGGTTAATAAATTTATTTTAAATACATATACCCACACATTTATTGAACCGCTATAAAAAATTAGTATTAATGTGATTTTCAAAAGAAAAACCTCCTCAAACTAATTGTAACAAAATTGTGGTTGTATTGATTGACTATTAATTATCATAATTATTATATTTTTTATATTTAATATGGAGTACCGGACCAAATCATACCGAAGTACCATAGTTGCACTACTAATATATAACTAGGTTAATAATCCGTGTTAAGCACGGACTTTTAATTTTGTAGTCCTAATCTTTCTTGTATAAATTTAGATTAAGTATTGAGGTGACTTATCTCCATTTTTTCTGTGGACTAAAATAAAATTTTGGAACATCTTATTCCATTAGGTTCACAAAGTATTTTTTTTTTCTTTTTTTTCTTTGTAGAGTCAGGTATATATCCTGTTTGGTTGAATTGCTTATTTCCAAAAGTCAACTCTTTTAAAATTAATTTTATAAAATAATTTTAAATTTTTTATAGGTTAAATATAATAATACTATTAATTTACTTTAAAAAATTAGTAAATAAATAAATTTTTTTAGCTCAAAAAAAATTATAATAAACAAACAAGCTATAAGTTATTTTGAAATAAGTTATACCAAACAAACCCATAGTAGTTTTATAATGGAAGTTGAGTGGATTAATTTTGTTCGTAATTTTGTAACAATATATGAGACAAAAGAACGGCGACAGAATAAACTTTACATTATTTTTCCTAGTTTTCCATATTTGTAATATTTTCAGGACATTTATTTGACACAACAGATTCTGAAAAATTTTTGAAATTTTTTTTTCTTTCTTGATCTTATTTGAATTTAGTCAGAACCCCAAAAAGTTAAGTAACTAATAGACAAAAAATAATGATTTTTCATAGACTTTATTCAAAATAAAAATTACAAGATATTTCTCTTTTTGAATACTTGCTACATTGATAAAATATGAGTTTTAATAAATAAACTTGAATCACTCCAATAATAATACCTCAACATTCATGTCAAGCACGGTCTTTTTACTTTGTTGTCTAAATGTCAAGCACGGACTTTAAAATAAAGTGGGCTGGTTCTTTCTATTTTGGTATAGAAAATTGGACGAGGACGAAAATTGTGCAATGAGGACGAAATTCACAATACATAATTCATGTCAAGCACGGTCTTTTTATTTTGTTGTCTAAATGTCAAGCACATACTTTAAAATAAAGTGGGCTAATTCTTTCTAGTTTGGTATAGAAAATTGAAACATGACGAAAATTGTGCAATGAGAAAGAAATTCACAATACATACAATTAGTGAAAGTACCAATATGAACTTAGATTGGGCTCTAATTTCATTGTTACAGCAAGCTCCCATCAAAACAGCCAAAAGGCCGAAAACACTCAAAGGAATCTATCTACAAATCGGAATAAAGGAGCACAATGCTTCGTTCATATGGATTCACAAAATGGGAGAAAGAAACATCTGAATAAAAAATTAAAATTAGTGGTAAATAAAATGGAAATCTGCTGAGAGAGCGAAAGTTTCAGCGACATTAGACCTTAATTCTATGTGTCATACTCAGAAATTTTAAAATTTTAAATTGAAGTAGGGTGATGCCGTTTTGGAGGAGGAAAATTGACAAAGGTCGAGATTAACTCGGACGAAGATAACAGTTTAACTCAGACGAAAATAGGAAATTTTTGAGACAATTTAATTTCCAGCTCCCTTCTATTCATTGAAAGGCTGCAACTGCCATCTTCTTACCATTTTCCTTCTGTAACGAATCTGCTCAAGCCATTTGAAATGTTGCAAACCATTCCGCACCTCAAAAATTCTTTTCCTACATAAACTCAAACTTGTAAATTCTGAAACTTGGCTATCCATAATTTTTTTTTTTTAATAATGTCATCCAAAAATTACTCCATCAGTTTTATATTGATGCTGAACCAGACTTGCTACATCACCAACCAACCTACTGCTGGAAATATTAGATGTTGCATTGCCATGTATACGGATAAAAAGACCATATTCAAGCCCCACACAAAACAAAATAATTGATAACATGCTTCTTGGAATAAAGATGAGAAGGACATATACAAACTTAAAAATTCAATTTCCAATTTTCTTAGCAAATAAGAGAATATGATAACAAACAAATACTTTATCTTTCCTATAAAATCAAATCAAAATTATGAAAAAGTCCGTAGAAAACTCACTAAATATATATTCAACATTTACACTTTACTCTTTTGTTCTTCTTTAATTTCCCACATGTTTGTATATATTTTTTTGAGGTAGTCGAACAGTAGAGTTATGCCGTTACAGAAACCACAAATTAGCTGTTACAAGAGAGAATTGTTATATAGAGTTAAATAGAAGGGAAAAAAATTAAAAATTAAAACTCCAAAACATGAGACTCAATAAAAGACATCTGAAAATTATATAATTGGTTCTTCATTGCACTTCTCGATATCAAGTGAATATGACAACAGATTTATAAACAACAACTAATCAATAGACCATTATAAATATTGAGTCCAATACAAACTGCATACCAACATCAGAAGAAAAATATGCATATGTAATTATGTAATCAAATTTATAATAATCCAATTTGATAAATGCAGAATAGAAGTACTAACCATGGAGGAAGAGATAGTTGTTTTGAATGTAACTCTCAAAATCACTGAAATCTAGAAACACCAAAAGAAAAAAGAAACCAAGAGGAGAAATCTATACACAATTTTCTGTTAGATACCACCAATTTGCAACTTTAAAATTGACATACTACATACCTAATTGCAAATAAAATAGTAATTCCAAATTGATTAATGATTAGCATAGAGAAATTCATATTTGAGTTACTAAACTAGTAAGTACAGAGAAAACCACCTTCTCTGTAACGCCTTCCCCTTGCTAATCTTTTCAATTACTTATGCAGAGATGTAAAATCAGAGTCCTTTCACACACACATAGAGACTTATCAAATCTAAGTCTTGAAACAAGAGAAAAATTGACGACCAGTAAAACCCATATTCCAAATTCCAAAAAAAAAAAAAGGAAAGAAAAGAAAAGAATAAACCATGAATTATAATTTAACAAAAACAGAGACATATATGATCGAGGCTAAAATTGAATTAGATTAAATCTAAGAAGAGGTTGAAGAATTGACAGAGAAAAAATTACCCTTTTCAACGAATTTTTCTTGAGAGAGCATTTGGATTTAGACTTTCCATCGGATTCATTCGAAATGAAAAAGAGAGGAGTCGAAGGACTGGTCGCCATTCCATCACAAATTGTTCATAATAGCTCAAAATATCTCAGTCTTGTTAGGCATATATGACACCTTGGAACCACTATAACTAACAACTCATTACAAATAGAGTAAATTAATTACGATAATATATCCTTTATATTTGTAAAATGTTTAAATAGAAACTTTTTTGTAAAACTGAGAGAGTGAGAAATTACTACTATAACGATATTCTTGATGGTCTTATATATTTACCTTTTAAAACTTGGTAAGTTCAATGAATTATAGTAAAATAAAGTCTGGCACTCTCGTTTGAGAACACCATTACGAAAAATAAAATAAAATAAAATGGTTGCACCAAAACCTTAAGAAAAGTTATTTCTAGGTGAAATTGAGAATGATCAAGAGAAGTCCTACATGATTTAATGAACATGACAGTATAAATAAACATTTTAATTTTACTTTTAGAATATTTTCAGTCGATTACTCAAAATGAGAATTAAAGAAAGTTAAAAGACATAAAACTTCTATGATGTAACATACGAAATTTTGAATGGGATTGCAAGTAGCAAGTAACTACTTGAGGATGCTAACATGGGCGAATATAATTCAATTAAAAATAACATATATTCTTTCCGGCTCAATTGAGAAAATACATTACTTGGTCATAATGAGTGATCTTAAAAGCCTCCCCATAAATCTTTATCAATTTTCTGAATGTGACCATCAGGATCGTTGCCCGAAACGCCAAAAACATAAAACATAAAGAAGTTATAATTTCACCTAAAATCTAAAAAGGAAAAGGGCACGAAACATAGTGCAAAAAATTCAGAGATGCAGACATTTTACTTCTAACCATCTTGGTTGTGATCTCAATTGATCAGTGCTAAATTGGCGATGATACTATAATTAGTAGAACCTGTTAAAATTAACAAAAAGGGAAAAATATGAGTTTATTAGGAATAAAGACCACAAACATACCTACATAAACATGGTAACGGACCACAATAAATTGTTTTTACGTGTAACTTTTACTGTTCCCACTAAACTAAATGAGTTCAATTTCTAACTTTAAATGAGACATTTTTATATCATGTTTATCGTTCAATTAATAGTTGCTTATGATAGTAACAAAAAAAAGGAACTCCTTTCAGTAATACCTTAAAAACAAAAGAAATTGGGGCCGAGCATACCTGCATTATTGGATGGGTAGCTTTAAAAATTTAACTACCAATCAGAGTACATTATAACTAAAACAACGTTGGTACCTTTGAGAAAAAATAATCACTCTGAAACTGTTCACCTAAGATTTAGACAACATCATTTTTAGTGTTAAATTGTATTACAAAAATCAAATAAGCAATAAATCACAACATTTGCTCTTTCAAACAAGTACACTTTCGTGACTAAATGATCTTTAATCCTATTTATTCCTTATTTCTCCCCATATTTTGTGGATTCATCGCAAAGAAAGTTTTCAACAAAATTAATAACTTCAGCTTTCATGGTATCATAGTTCTCAAAACAACACCACTATCTGATATCTTGCTGTCTGATCATCAAAAAATATACTGTAATATATAGAATAAGGCTATAATATGAACTAAAGTTTTTTTTTTAATTACATACTATATTAACCACTGGCTTATATAATATGGTATCAAAATCAACTAAAATTAAATGAGCTTTTAATTAAAGCTTATATATATATATATAGATAAGTAGAAGACTTGCACATAAACTAAAACTAAATAAACTTGGAAATGAAAATATATACCACACATCACAATGAGAAGATGATTTCTCACACTGACATTGAACATCATCTACTGTGATTTGTAACATTAAAAACTAAAAATTGTTCTCCAAGAAAAAGGTACATTCCAACCTCCTAGAGAAATCATAACGTAGGACTTTGATGAATGCATGTTTTGTTTTGTTTTGTTTGGATTTGGCTTTTTTCCCATTTCCATTTGTCAAGCAAATTGATCCTCTGGTTCAGTTTTTAGAAGGGGAGTAAGCAATCAATAGCTCTTTCGGAAAATTGAAGGGTGAACTGGTTGTGGCCGGTGAATTAATTTCTACTTGAGCAAGTTACAGAATTAAAACTGGATCGTCTCATCAAATCAAATGGACCGCTCCAGCAGCCTGTTTACATGCTTAAATTACCTTATAGTGAAGTATCACAAATTTTCAAACTTTAAAATTTATTTTATCATCTCAAGAAAATATCATCAATGTGCATATGCAAGTAAATGATATAATGTGAAAAAACCGATTCACATACAAAATGAAACCTATTCAAAATCTTTAGTCCGTTACAGACCTTGTTTCACTGCTTTGTGATGTAAAGGATGCATCAGCTGATATCAAATTAGTATCAAAATACGTACTTTCATGTTTCATGTGTATACACATGCATATATAGATGGATTTCAATCAATCCAAATAAAGGGTTTTTAAAAGAACAATTGCTAACCTGATATCAAATTAATACCCAAACATCAACGATATAAGAAATGTCAATTGGATCATTTTGCGATTCAAGCAAGGCATCTTCTCGTATTGGTAAGCATACAGAGTTCAAACAAACACAATTACTTAGAGAAGTAATTTATACATGTATAGATAGATAAGTACATAAACCTAATTTGTAAAGTAATAAGCATGATACATGCATCAATTATATTGTTATACTGTGAATGAGTACAACTCAAATAGCCAAAGAAATAAATGACAATACAACTCGATGGGAAAAATATTTTTTTTAAGTGAAAATAAATATAATGTCACTTTGTAAAGTAAATCTTCATATCTTGTGTGTTTTTATTTTTGGTTCTTTTTTTGTGGAATGATATTACATTGTTTATATCTAAACAAACATTTGTCGTAGAGATAAAGGACCTACTAACATCTTTTACAAAACAAAAGTTAAAACTACCATCCAAAATCTTTTTACCAGCCAAAAATGTAATAAGCACAAAAACTTAAACAAAATTACTGAAGTAGTCCAGAACAAAAAGCCTTCCAACCACTTCGTTGTTTAACTTCTTTATTTTTTGCCCATTGTTTAGCTTGTATGGATAACTGAATTGCCAAATGAAACCTCCCAGTTTGAAACCGTACCTTCCTCTGCCTTCCAAAACCCATTCTATATTGTCAGGCCTTCTCCTCCCGGCCGGCTTTCATCTACCTGTAAGAATTTTGGCTACCTATGTTCCAAAAGTAAATATAGTTATTTATTTTTGGGACATTTCAAAATTAGAGGTATGTTACTAATTTGGTACTACAAAACGCGTCAATGTTTACAGTTTATCACTATATTATAAATACATACTATGTAATTTTACACCATCTCCAAAAAAAATGTCTTAAAAGCACTTTAAAATGTAATCAAATATATATTTTAAAAACTATTTTTTAAAAAAAATTATCTCTAATTTTGGATGGGATGGAGTATTAACAATAAAGTTGAGGCACCCAAATTCAACTCCAAATTTTCAATTGTTAAAACATTATTAATCTGATAGAATAAAAGACGGAAAAGAGAGGGAAAAAATAACCTTACTATTGCCGAAATTTGGTGGTGCAAGAAGTATAATTTACTTCTAGTAGAGGTATCGCATTCTGTTGTCACTGCTGTGACAGTGTCCAAAGATTCTCTTCGGTGTTTGAACAGAGGAGGCAGAGTTTGTTTTGCTCGCTAAAATCTAAAGGCCAAATTGACAAACGCTCAATTTGACGTTAGAAAACAAAATCCTTATTGGATTGTTATATAAAGGAAGAAAAGTTACCACCCAAAGATTCCCGTATAGAGGGAGAAATCATAACGATTTGATATTTTTGTGAAAAGCAAGAGAAAACCAGAGTCATCACTTGAACCTTAATTCAGTGTTGCCAATCGCCAGATTTCACAATATCAATGCATCAACAGATATCAATTAATATACCGCAAACCACCAATGATAATATCATCCAATTTTATGATTGGACAACAAAATAGTAATGGATGTCATCTTATGCGTGAAGTGAGGAGGAAGAAGAGAATGAGGGAGAGTCGAGATTGAGAAGTTGAGAAAGAGAGGACCCATTTCCATCTCCATCTCCATCTCCATAGTAGAGTTTTGAGAAAACACGTTGATGCACTGAATGCAATTTACAAAGATATATGATCAGTAACACAAGAAGGCAGCTAAAGCAAAACAATGTAAAGTATAATTTATCCACCAAACGCATATTGTGAAACAAAAATTGGAACCATAAGGCTCTTGAAAGCTTAATGCTGCTCTGAACCTGCATATAAAATTGAATAGCATTGCACTTCCAATAGTAGTGCGACATTAATCTTAGTATTACACAAACCAAGTCAGTTTCATTGTACACAGTAAATATGCCAGTCCAAACCATCTATATGTTAAAAAACACAGAACACAATTGAGTTTCACATAAAGGATAGCAAAGGGTAGCATCAGAAAAGACCATAGATGTGATTGATGAGGCATTGCAGTGATAAGGAACAGGAAACGCAGGGAGAATAGCTAAATATACATAGTATCCATCACTCTATAGAAAAGAAATTTCTCTTATACTTCAAAACTATTAATTAAATGAAACCTGGTCAGAAATAATGTCAAAAGGACACAACCCATAACGAAACCTTTAGATTTAAGGCAAAGTTAAAATTAAACCTTCAACTCGATATGAATGTGATCTGATAGGCCATCAGAACTGTTGGTCAAAATGGTTGAGAAATCATTGCAGTTTCCAGAACCAAGCCCAGTATCATTATCAGAAAGAAAATCAGGTCATTAATGTGATCAAAGAAGCTGCCATATGATCTCATTGAATGAAAAATGGCCCCATAATTTATTTCATTACACAACTGAAAAAGATTGCAAAATAAAAATTAGATAAGTGAACGCAAATAATCACAAATTTGGGTGAACTTTGGCTGCTTGCACAGGTGTTCTATATGGGGCCCGCGCTATTGACTATGCATGTCAATGGTTTTAGCCAGCACATAGAATTTGTGGCGCAACTGAGCAAAATTTCAAACTTCAGAGAAATTTAATACATATTTCTGAACGATTACACCCAATTGGGCTACCGTAATACCCTAATAGATAATAGCGAAATTCAAAGAGCTTTTGTGAACTGAGAAAATTCTTGGAGAAAATACAAATTTAATAGGGAAAGTTTCAATATTTTCTTATACATCTAAGAAAAACTCAATAGTTCTCCTTGTCCCATTGGATTTAAGTACTATCTAGTAGGACTGTTGATATATACACACCTCAAGTGTTAATGGCATACCGTATGAATGCCCTGCTTTCTAACATTCCTTTGTTCACGCAGCTTCTTTATGCAAGCAGAGTGGCTATATGGCTGAAAATTTGTAATCTCCACGCCATAGCGCATTCTATATTGTCGCTTTTTTAGTAATATACACGGGCCTCTTAGAGGATTCTTTAATGTACTCAAACCTGCAATAAATAACTTTTTTTCTTTTTTTACTGATGGGAGCTCGTTTTGGAATATTTTTTACAAATATGACTCTCGGTTTATGGAACGAAAGGAGTATCTATAAATCCACAAGAATATCACTCGACACAAAACCCGCAGATGATAACATAGAGGACTGCAAACTTATCAGAAAACTGGTCCGGAAATTAATAATGAAGATTTATTACCTTACCAAATAGATGTTTTCCACTTTGTGGCATTTAAGCGAAGAAGTAATGTGCAGCACCTTCGAACCCAACATCTAAGAAAACTTGAAACCTTTGAAGAGAAAAAATCAGGACCAACTAGTAAGGTAATTCATAATTAATTATCACACATGACAGACAGAATCAAAAGGCAAAAACAATATTTAGAAAATAAATCAGAAGCCAAAAATCTATGACACTAAGAAACTAAAAGCAGAACTTATGTCTTTGTTAGCAATTTTGGGGGCTTATCTCTCTAGTTTCTTTCTAGTGTTGAATCAGAAGCTTTAGAAAGTCAAACAACTTGACACATAGTTGCTCTCTCGCAAATCATTCTCCAATGTACCTTTTACCATGACAACTACATTGTTATACCACCAACACTAAACTACTATTTCATTTTGTAAGACCAAAATATTCAGATGAAACGCATTTTATTGAACAATTGGAGTATCGAAATTCCCTCAATCTTTAATCAAATCAAAAAAATGAGAGAATAACCATTTTCTAATAACAATAGTACTAAACACAACACAACGTATATAAAGTTGTCATCTTTAACTATATAACAACAAATATGTATGCAAATAGAAAAATAGAAAATTAGTATCACCATATCTTCTTCATTAGCTTGCGAAATTTAGCTTCTGAATTGTTGCCGCTCATGATATTTGGGCAGCTAAGCGCTAAAAGTACACCGCGACTTTGAGAGAAGAGCTAGGGTCAACAAAGGGGGAGAAGATAAGCCATTTGAGGAAGAAGAGAAGTCATCTGAGGAGAGGGGAAGGAATGGTTGAGTTGCGTAACCCAGTGTGAGTCAGGGGTATTCCTCTATCGCAGAGTGAGATACTTTGACACCACCGACCCACAACAATCATGCATCGATCGGCTTTCCATGGGATGATAATCGAGAGGGAGAGAGATTTCAGAATTGGAACTATCGTTACCAGAGAGAGGTGAATTGGATGAAAATGGTTACCAGAGAGAGGCGAATTGGACGTAAACTCGGAGGAAGAAGGGAGAACTCGAGGCAGGCCGAGACAAACCGGGTCGAAGAAGCGGGCGAAATCTGTCGAGATAGATAGATATAGATCATAGTCACTTTTTTTAAATGTCATAATTTTTTTTTTATTATATTCATATAAATTTTAAAATATTTTAAAAATATATTTATATATTATATTTTAAAAATATTTTTATATATTTAATATATTTATATATTATAATTTTTAATATATTTAACATATATATAAAATATGCTGTGTAAATGTGATTTTTGAATATCTTGAAACCCGAGTGATAAATTATTAAAAAATGAGTGCTTTTAAATTTGGACAAAATGAGTATAATAGAAAATACATCATGCCACAACAAACTTATAGTTACAAGAATTCAAAATAGAAAATTATAAATTAAAATTATTGATTACTTCTTAAAAAGACAAAAATATAGACAAAAATATGGAGTGTTTAACATAATAAAATTTATATTTTATGCATATATATCTATAGAAAAATAACATCTTATAAATTAAAAATCATAATAATAAAAAAATAAAAAATTATGGAGTAACATAATGATATCAAGGTTTTATAACGATTTAATTATAATATAATTACATTAATGATTTTTTTCTATGATATCAAAAAAATAATATCAAGTGACTTACATATATTAAATTATTACAATGCATAGTGTTTTGCAACTAATTACTAACATTATCATAATCTAAACAGTTAAATTTCATACATTAATTAAATCAAAATAAGAGGGAAACTTAAAAGTCAAGAGAAAAAAAAAAACCGCATCACTTTTTGGACAAATTTTCATCTCATTCTTTTCATTCTCGGAAGAACAACTCTAAAATCAATTGGAATATATTGCAGGTTCTCCAACTCCGTCACTTTTTCAATTGGAATAATCAATTTTTTCACGTGGTCATTTAATCTGATAATGAATCGGGCTTATAATATATACTCATTGTATTCTAAAAAGAAAGTCACAAGTTTCTTGACAATTTTCAGAACTGATTTTAAAATATTCTAAAAGTATATTTATATATTATATTTTCTATGTATATTTATATTGTTAGTATATTTGTATGTTGTAGTTTCTATTATACTAAAAATATATTAAATAGATAATGTATAGATATGCTTTAAGAACGTCTTAAAATCAACACCAAAAAAAAAAAAAAAATTATTTTTATAAATAAATAATTATATATAGTAGTATAGTTCGTTAAAAACAATACATTTTAAAAAAATAGTTTGATAAATATGACTTATTATAGATTATTTAATTTAAATTTTATTTTCCTACCATTTAACTAAATATGACTTTAAAATAAAAGTCTGGACAAATAAAAATAAAATAATTTAATAGATAGACAAGTAGTGATAGTAATACAATTATTTAATTTAAAGATTTTATTTTACTATCATTTAACTAAAAATAATAAACTTCAAAAATATTGTTTGATAAATATGACTCTAAAATTTAAGAATATAATTGAATAAAATAATTATTTAAACAAGAAGCAGTGGTAAAAAATGTATTATGTTTAAATTTTAGTAAATATGAATTGTAATAGGTGATGAGAATATGAATTGTAACATAATTGTGATTGTATTAGTTGATTATTTTTTATTGATTATTTTTTATTGATTATTATTACTATTATTAAAATTTAATAATCTATATGAATAAAAATAATTATTTTAATAAGAGCTAATAATATAAATTGTAATATGTTTAATTTTGGGCAAATATGAATAAGTATTTATTGTAGTATAGTTATTTAATTTTAATATTTCATTTTATTATTCTTTAACTAAAAAAAATTGACTTTAAGAAAATATTTTGATAAATATGTCTCCAAAATTTAAAAATCTATATGAATAAAAATAATTATTTTAGTAAAGGCAACAATATAAATTGTAGACCTGGCAAAATCGGCCCAAGGCCCAACCCACCCGCCCGCAAAATGGGCGGACTTTTGGTCTATACTCTGCGCCCAAAAAATGGGGACTTTTTGGCTCGGCCCAATTTCAGTCCACCCAAAACAAGTCCGGCCTGTCCAATAATTAATTATTTATTATTATTTTTTACAATTGATCTTATATATGAAGTACATGATTATTTGGATTTATCATTAAGATATGTGAAATTGTAAGATTAGTTTTGTAGCAAAAGTAATTAATTGAATATTAATTATTCTATGACTTTTGATTTTTTATTTTCCTAAATTAGATGTGGTTAATTTGGTTTATGCACTGAAACCAACTTTGTATAGTCAAAATAAAGATTCTATATTATGTGCTTCTTATTGAGGGGTTTTGGTATGTAACTAATAATTCATAAACTGTTTAATTCTTTAAACACCATGACCAAACAAAAAAAAAAAATTACCATTTTACAAATAGATAGATAGTCATTTCAATTAAATTAAGTAAATATATATTACTCATGGAGGCACTCTTTCAACAATTATTAAATATACACTTATTAAATGCATAATCAATAATTGATTATTGTTTAACTGCTAAGCGTATGATTAATGGTATCAAGGGCTACTAAACTTCAAATTAGTAGCTACGTTTATGTATTTATGGACTATTAATACCATATGAGAAGCATTTGATATTTATATATTTTTTAATAATTTTTTCAATTTTAGATTGATATTTAGGAAATTAATTGTGATATTAGTTTTTCTTATTTTGTTAGTCTATCTCTTTCCAAGTGCACAAAGTAAAATTTTATAAAAAAAAAAAAAAGGAGAAAAACCCGCAGACCACCCAACCCGCCCTAGGCCGAGACTAGGCTTACATATCTGGGCCAAAAAAAAAATCGGCCCATTTTGGCCTGGCCTATTTGTCAGATATAATAAATTGTAATATATTTAAATTTTGGTAAATATGCATTGTAATAGGTGATGAGAATATAAATTATAACATAATTGTAAATGTATTGGTTTATTATTAATTATCAAAATTATTATATTTTTTGTATTTAATATAGATTACCGGACCAAACCGTACCAAAGTACCAGTGTTACATTATTAATATAAAATATAGATATAGATATAGATAGATTGATATAATTTATAGTTTATTTTAGAAACGATAAATTATTATAGAGTGTTTGACATAACTTATTCATAATAAATTAAAAAAAGAAGAAAGAAAAATGGTGATGAAGTGTTTTTTCTTTCGAATTATCATGGGTTATTCGGTTATTTGATAAATATTTATTTTATACTTCAACTATTTTCACTAATCATTGCATATGACTAAATTTGTTTTTAAACTATCTTTAAAATTATATTTTGTAGATAAGTTGTTTTGGAAAAAATATTTTAAACAAATATGTCAATTTATTAAATAAATTGATTTAAATTAAACTAAAAAAAGTGTAAGCTATTTTTCAAATAAATAATGAACTGCCACATGCAAACAGGGCCAAAAGACTTTAGCAAGTGAAGTAATTGTTACGCACGGTTCGAATTCCTAATTTGTGCTAGTAGGATCTTGTTTCCTTTGAGACAATTTTATCGGGAATTAAAAAAAGGTGGGAACTGAAAGGGCAGGGGTTTAAATAAAACTAGCTCTAACGTCTCGCCAGAAGTATCCCTAGAAAAACCTTTGCCTTTTCATCTTCATTATCTATCTCTGCATCTTTTGTAACAGAAGAAAAGCAGGAATGAGAACCAAAACTCCTAAGCATAATATTCGACCAAGACACACATTGCTTCCTCCCAAACCCTCGCCGTCTGCTCTTGTTACGATTCCTCAAGTTACTATAAATTCTTCACTACTTGCAACAAATTCCATCTCTCTCTCTCTCTCTCTCTCTCTCTCTCTCTCTCTCTCTCTCTCTCTCTCTCCATATATATATATATATATATATATGTCGTTGTTTATTAATCCACTCTCTGTGTACATGTGCGTATTGTGTGTGTGTGTGTGTGTGTGTGTAGTATAGTTAATCTATGTGTAAAGCTTTGTGAAACTTATTTGAAACTTTATTTGCCCAACTCGGTAGGAGGGTCACTTTACTTTATGAATGTATGCTTTTAAATCAAATTTGACCAATTTCAAAATTCAAAAGTAGACATTTATTTTGATTTAGAAATATTGAAACTTGGAATAGGTAGTAAATCCAATGTGTAGTCCAATACGCCTCACTGTCTCTATGTCAGATGGTTTTTTCGATTTATTGATTTGAAAGTTGATTATTGGAAAATTGACATTTTTTTTTGTGGGATAGGGGTAGCATATATGCATTTAGGTAAATTTTCTTTTGAGCACTTTGAATTTTATGGTACAATTTTGCTCGGAAATCATCGCTTTGTTCAAATCACTCAAAATTTTGCTTTAAACGTCTAATACAGGGGAAGAAGTTCATGAATGGGGATTCCAAAAGTGGTGGTGGCGATAACGATGTTCATATGCTCGCAACGGATGTGAATGGGGATTGCAAAAGTAATGGTGATGATGGTGATGCTGTTAATAAGCCTGCAAAGGATCTCCGTCATGTAGATCCGCAGGAAGAAGATTGTGTAGAGGTGGATTCGTGGGGTTTGTGCATCAGATGTGGTAAGGGTGGCGAAGTGTTGGTTTGCTGTGAGACTGGCTGTCCTGTAGTTGTTCACGTGACGTGCTTGGGCTGTTTGGCCCGAATTGATGAACTGGGAAGCTTCTACTGCCCCTACTGTTTCTACAAGCGGGCCACACAAGGACTCGATCAGAAGAAGAAATATGCATCGTTGGCTGAGAAAGCTTTGTCAACATATTTAGATATAAAAGGTGTAGATGTTGTACCACAGAATGAAACTACTAAGACAGTAAACATGGAGAAAAGATCGAATGA
Source organism: Pittosporum tobira (assembly GCA_032359685.1). Classification (NCBI taxonomy): domain Eukaryota; kingdom Viridiplantae; phylum Streptophyta; class Magnoliopsida; order Apiales; family Pittosporaceae; genus Pittosporum; species Pittosporum tobira. Next base: position 42,483 of record JAUMHB010022166.1, read on the forward strand.
CTGTGATGATCATGTAATCGATGTTGAAGATCAAATTAGTCCTCCCCGAAAGTCAGAAAACCTCGTTGAGTCCCCTGAAAAGTCGTGAGTAATCGTTGTATTTACTCCTTGAGTTACGGAGATACCTTGAGTTACTGAAATTTTATGTGGTTCTTGTTCTACTTCTGCAGGGCAGAGTCATCAGTTTCCAAGCTGAAGCGAAAGAGAGCAGTATGGAAAGCAGCAGAGGAGGAAATGCTCAAGGTACGAAGTCTAAACACAACCTTACTCCTTTTTGTGAACGAAAGAGGCTTCCTCTAGAGCCCTAGTAAATGCTTAATATCAAATTATGGTGGAAGCAGAGTTGTGTTATAAAATATATATTCTATTATTAAAGAAACTTACGACATACTCACAAATTAATTAAGCAAATTATGACTATATATATATATAGAGAGAGAGAGAGATATAGAGAAATAGAGAGATAGAGTGGGTCCACAGTTAAAGTTGGATGACATTTAACACTTGCATAAAATTTATGGAGTTGGTAATTATACATAATGAAACAAGGTTTTCTATGTTGGCTTTTGTCTATGTTTTAAAAAGCGTTGACCTTCACTAACACTAGCATGCAATTTTCTTACAGAAAAAAATAATATTGAACATTAGGTATTCCTTGGCAACTTCTGGAATATAAATATTTACACCATCTTGAAAATAAGAATGCCTTGTTTTTTGAGCTAACCCGGCGCAGACAGTAACTTTTTCTAGTAGAAATACCTCTTTTGGCTTCTTAGTAAACCTGATTTCTCATGTTTGTGATGTCTAGAAATATTCTATATCATCATCCACCGGATCACAACCATTTTCCTTTCCGAGTTTGATGCATTTATTTTTGTTACGTACTGCATGTGATGGCTGCTGCTGCAGGAAGGAGTAGAGAAATTCTCAAAAGAAGTGAACAAAAATCTCCCATGGCGGAAAATCTTAAAGTATGGACGTGATGTATTTGATTTGAGCCGTTCTCCATCTGATCTCAAGGATAAGTGGAAGAACATTTTGGCCAAAGAACCAGTACTAGTCGTACTAAACTGAACCGCCCATTTACTTTAGGACTGTTTTGAGACCCAAATGTTGTTGTCTCATGTATTGGCAACATGTATTGGCCAAGGTAGAATCTTGAGGCTGGGAGAGTTTTTGGTTCTTTGTGTTTTGTTATTGTACTACTACCAAACTATAATCCTCTGCTTCGGAGATGCAAGGAAAGCTCATCAAAATTGCAGACACGAGCGCATTGGTTCATTTTTATGCATAATTTCTACTTTACTATTTATGTCAATCACCTGTCGTTAACGCATGAGATTAGTAAATATTCAGATGAAAACTCATGGGTCCGGCTGGAGCTGGCTAGGAACGTCTAGTCACTCCCATTACCAAAGTCATCAATGGGGACCTTGTCTATAACTGTGACTGAATATGTAACAGAAAATTTGGAATCAGAAAGTCACACGGTGTAAGAAACAGATGCTGAAAAATATCTATTCGTAACAGCATTGAAAAGAATCCATCTTATTTATTTTTCTCACCTCTAAGGAGCTTCTCTTACAACACCAATTTTGGAAAATACCAGCATAAAATATAAGTTAACACGAAAATGCTAATTCCATTTGATTGAACCCAGTTAGCTGTTTTCTTCATAACAGAAAGAAAAAGCTGTCCTGTTCCATACAAATATTTGTGGGGATTTATACAAATATGGTTTCCAATCAATGGTATATACTGTATTTGGGGTCAGTCAACTTCTACCCCCAACCATGCCAGTGGTGGCTGGCGCTTTGGCAGATACAGAACGACCCCGGTCATACATCCGCTGAATCTCTTCTCTGTACACAGTCAATGACTTATCGGGGATGGCTGGGGTCAGTTCTACCACATCCCCCATTTTCAGCTTGCACATGGGATCACTCACCGGCTCATGATTAAGCCTTGGCCTCAACTCTTCTTTCACCGGGAATCCATATGGGGTCCACCTAGTGCTTCCCCGGCCAAATCTTTCCAACAGATCCATAAAAGAAGAGTTTGCAGGAAATTCCTGAACTGACATCTATCGAGAAACCAAATAGCAAGCCTTATCAATATTACTGAAACTATGTTAATAAACAACGTAAAAGTTTAATAGGTGCATATGATCCAACATGGATTGACCTAGTATTCTAGTCTCCTAAATTAGTCGTACCAGAGCAATATAAATAAACCCAAGGAACAAACCTTATCATTTTCAATCAGGATTACAAAGACAGGTCCATCAGCCCCGCAATGAGGTTTCAAGCTATGTGGACAATCCTTAGAATGAAAAGGGAAGGTGCACGGTGGCTTGACCAAGTCGGCATAAGAAATGGTTGACTGGTCTTTAGCCATTGTCTCACATTGCCACGTGACAACCCAGCGAGCCCATTCAACCATCTGAAGCACGAAGGAAGAGTATTTACAATCGCCTTCTTTGTATCTCCAATGAGCAGCAAATCCAAATTCAGCTTGTAAGTGCATCTCTTTCGTTCTAATCTGAACTTCAAAGGGAACCATATCTTCCCCCATAACTACTGTGTGTAGGGATTGATAACTACAAATAATATCTCAATTTAGAATAAATAATGATTGTGTAATAATGCACTCACTTAAAACATACGTAATATAACTTACCCATTAAACTTGGGGTGATTTATATAGTCTTTGAATTTTGCAGGCACCTGAGACCATAATCGTTGAACAACTCCCAGTGCTTTATAGCAGTCTTCCTCATTTTCAACTATCAATCTCAGCCCATGAATGTCATGAACTTCGTCCATGGTCAGCTTCTTTCTGCAAAATTTTGAATTTATCACTTCCTTGAACCATTTTTAGAAACTACGTAATACACCACAACAGATAGATAATGTCCGGACTTGTATTATTTTTCACAAGACAAATGAGCTCGTGTTGTGGATGATGAAGTTGCCTGAATTTACTATTATCAAAGGCATTTACATATATTAAACCGGATCTACAAGCAAAACTAATCCCCCACCTAATCAAGTTACCCGAAAACACCCTCTCACATGTTTCAGAAAATCGCTTTAGTGTTTCATACTATATATGCACAAATACCGCAGCATCAGGCATGTGCATGTGTGCGTGCGAGAGAGAGAGAGAGATCATACTTCAACATTTTGCAATAGATGCCATACAAGCTTTTGTGCCGCCCAGACAGAAAATGATAAGAAATGTCTCCATCCTTGAGAGCGTGCTCCAGCTTCTTCGCAGAGGAGGTGATCTTTGCCTCATCAAATGATTCCATAAGTTGGGAGGACAGTACTTTGTGTTGATATGGATTGAGATGTTTGAAACAGATATTCTCTAGCTGCTCTTTCCAACTAGATATTCCTAAACGGTTGGCAAGAGGAGCAAATATCTCCAATGTTTCCTTGGCGAACCTCTGCTGCTTGAAGAAAGGTAACGCATCTAGGGTCATCATATTATGCAATCGATCTGCCAATTTTATGAGGACAGCCCTGGCATCAGCCATAGCAAGGAACATCGTGTGCAGCCGATCAGCCTCAACCGTCTTACTAGCGGTATTGTTTTCCCGAGCAAGCTTGCTCAATTGACTTAGCTTAGACACCTATAGAAATGACATTACAAATCAACTTAGCTTAGACATCAATAGAAATGACATTAAAGAATAATGTATTACAATCTCCCATCACTAAGGTTGACAAAAAAAGACACCAAAGTTACTCCTATAAAAGCCATCTACAATACAAAACTTAAAACAAGACTAAAAAACTGCTGAAGAAAGGTCAACTGCTGAAGAGGCTCAGTAAGGTAGCTTACTTTTCAGAATCAGAAAGAACCATAAGAAGGCTCAGAAAGAATGATTTAAAATTGGAAAGAAAGTTGGAAATCAGAAGAGGTAATAAAACACAAACAGAATTACAAACAAAGATCAGTGAAGCAAATAGACAGAAAATATATGCCTGCAGACCTAAAACAACATACTATGGTCATCTCCAATGCAAGAACTAGACCAAGAAATTAATGATAAAGGTGCAAATCGGATTTTACTGAATGGAACTATATTTGTGTGCTCATTTGCCATTAGCAAGCATATACATGTTTAACAAGCGTAATACATGTAAATGCACAACATCAAATTGCATACATAATGTAGTGTGTGCAGCAGAGCAGTCATTAATAGCAGGCACAGAATCAGCAAGTATTCAGCACACTAGTAATTAGTTCTTAGAGCAAAATGATGGAAGAACATTATCATAGATCATAATTTAAAATTAAAGCATCGTACCCCTTCCACCAGATCAGCAACCCCAGCTCCAAATGTCCCGAAAATATAGTCATAAGTCATAAACGAATCATCAAGTGTGTCATGCAGAAGCCCTGCAGCAACTACTGTCGAATTGGCACCTATAGTTGCAAGCAACACAGCAGTTTCCACACAATGCTGTAAATAAGGATCCCCACTTACTCGCATCTACAAAATTAATAAATAATAACATTTCAAATCTTATTCATCCCAAATTAAAATAAAAATTGTTTCTTTACAAAATAATCAACATTTTATACCTGCCCTCTATGAGCTTTCTCAGCTTCCTGAAAAGCCTTAATTACAACATCATCACGGAATATCTTATGTTTCAACTGTGCATTTACGAGCAAATCTTTGGCATAATTCGACTCTACAAAATTATCCTCCATATTAAATGTAAGCTCATCTACTTCAAGCGAACTACCATGCACTTCAAAACTCGGTGAGTCATAATCAACACACGAACCCAAAGCACGCTGAACAAATCCATTAAAAAACCCGTTAGTGCTCTCGACCCGACCCGACCCACTTGCGTCCCCAGAGTCCCTTACAAATCTCATAGGCGGACTGGAACTGCAGGAAACCGGGGCGTTAAAAACCGAAAGCGGACTCGAATCGCGTTTTCTATACGAATTCAAAGACGGATAAGGCGAGTAACTGAAAGAGCTACTCAAATCTTCACTTTTTTCATGCCTCGAATCATCGCCGACGCCGGAAAAGCTAGATGCAGCTGCGTGTTTTACCGACGATGACGAAAAAAGGCAGGCAAGGCCGCCGATAATAGGCTTTTGCAACGGAGAAGAGGCAGCGGATGTAGAAAATCGGGCGTTGACATCGAAATCGTAAGATGCGTGCGAATTAATCGAACAAGGATACGGCGTGGTACAAACGGTGCTGGGTGGACTGGCGTACAGTGCTATCGTTGGAACCATGAATTCTCAAACCCTAACCCCAATTTCTGATCTACAGTAATATTTACACAACAAATGGTTGAGTAAAGCTAATTAGGAAAGAATTCAAATCAATTACACTATTTACATACAATTTATAAAGATTTGATTTGAGTTGAATTATGAGCGAAAGCGATATTTGTAAGTCCGCAGGAAACTGAGGAGAGAAAGCAGGTGGAAATGGAAGAAGGCTTGAATTTTCAGATGGAAGAAAGTAAGGAAAGGGAGTTTGATGCCGTCCGGAAGGTTGTCGCTTACCGGCCAGGAGAAGGAAGATGGTAAGTTACTGAAATGTCCTTGACACGTACCTGGCTTCATTAACGGAATTTTGTTGTCCACTAGGATAAATAAACTATTTTAATACTGTACTATGTACCACTATTTGTACCGTAAGCTAATCCCTGATTTGATTTGGATGTTCTAGAAACCTAATTAAACTAATTATGTACAAAAATTACTCCCGCATCGACATGGATAAATATTATTAAAATAATACCTAATTATCATGGTTAAGGGTATAATTTATGGATTAAATGAACTTAATTAATTAACATTTGAAAATATTATAATAAGATTAAATAATAAAATCATAAATAAAATGGCAGAATATAATTAATTACTTCATCAGTTCAATTTATATTGTCCAAATTATAAAATATATTCATGTTAAAAAAATATTTATTTTCTTCAAATTGTCTTTTATTTTTTTATAGAGAAAGTACATAGAGAGAGAAATTAGAAAAAGAAAATAGAGAGTTGAGTGGAGTAATAATTTTGCATTTTGAAAATATTTTTTTATAATTTTTAATAAAAAAAAATTGTGAATAATACTAAAAAATTATGAATAAAAAAAGACAATTAAAATTTGATAAACTAAAAAAATTAAAATAACATAAATTAAATCTGTTAATATTCATAATTTCCTTCAAACATTACTCTTACTAATTTCCTTCATAATATTCATAATCCAAATTAAAATAACATAATTATAATTTAACATATTAATTTGTGGACGTCTTATTATTACATCTGTTAATATTCAAACATTACTCTTACAAATTTCCTTCAACTCCATATTAAGTATTCAATTTGGATTTTTTTTGTTAAATTGAATATTTTTTAAAACATTTTATATTATTTTAAAAAAATATAAGTGAAATAATAGACTATTAAAAAATATATAAATTCTTAATTTTTAAAGTTATAAATATATATGTTTAATTTTTAATGTCAAAAATTAAAATTTTAATTAAAAGATTAAAATAAAATATTTATTTTAAAACAAAAGAAATAATATTTTCATTGTAACAAAAAAAAATACTAGTATTTTCATTAAATAATTTATTAATGTTATGACAACGTAGCAGGAGACAGCCAATTTAATAGTCATACTCGTACTCCTTAGTCCTCACGCCACGTCAGTCGTGACAACAAGTGCAGCTTACTTTTAAGCCTATTATTTTAATTCCGATAAAGTCTTGGGGGTAATTTTTTACATTATAAGTAACGCAATTACAAATCGAAGAATCCAATTTTACGGAGTGCAGAATCTTGAAGCTAGTAGGACTCGTCTAGTAAATATCTGAATAGAAGTGGGGGTACTTTCGGATTAACAAAAACTGTAGGAGAAATGTCGTGGACGGCCGTAAAAAGAACGTGGCACGCCAAGAGCAGCAGACAGCCACCACACGGTCAGCAGTGATGACACACACTTGTACTTACGCTACTTGTAGCCGATTCTCTGACTGTCTTGCTTCTCCAATCTAGAACGCACATGTGACGTGTGTAATAAAAAATCTATTTTTTAAACACTCGAAAAGAAAATATGTACCATTAATCAGCTTATAATCCTGTTTGGTATAGATAATTTTAAAATATATTTATTAATTAAAATAAATTATTAGTTAAAAAATAATTATTAATTAAATTTTTAAATAAATTAAAAATATTATTATAATTAATTTATAATTTTTTAATTAAGAAAAATATTTATTTTTAAAAATAAGTTCTAATTTATTATAATAATTATTTTCAAACATAGATGATACCTTGAAATCTTCTGACAAGTAAGGTACCAAGCACGAGAGATAAAATGATGGAACCAATAAATAAAATGAATGATATATTTGTATTTTAATTTTTTTGTTTGCAATTGTTAAATACGTTATTCATTTTAATTCACGAAGAAATGCGTTTTATCAATTTTATAAATAAGTTAGTAATAACTTCTAGCTTGAAACTTTGAAAGGATTCCGATTCAATATTTTAGACAAGGAATAGGCAATAGTCATTGCCATAATCCAGTGACCGGCCTAGGACCTCAGTCAAAGAAGGTATTAGTAGCAGTAAATAATATACTGTATCTATACGGCATGTTTGACACCATTTATTTTAAAATTGTTTAAATATTATTTATTAATCAAAATAAATTAAAAAATATTCATTGATCAATTTTTTAAAATAAGTTAAAAATATTATTATATTCGATTTATAATCTTTTAAAATTAAAAAATAAATATTTTAAAGATAATTTATTTTTAAAAATGAGCTATAATCATTTCCAAACAATACCTATATATATATATATATATATATCATCAATTTTTTGAATTTGAAAAAAGTTCGCTAGTTTTGAATACATTCTTTCTTGATTGTTTTTCGGAACATTAAACCTTAATGAAAATACATTATGGCCGGTAAAAACATTATTTTAAAAGAAGGAGATTGCTATTTTCACATATATAAATCACATTCTAACCAATTATAATAAGTAATATAGTATAAAATGTGGATCATATGTATTAAAATATAAATAAAGTGCGTGAAAATCACAATTCTCTAAAAGAAACAACAGCTAACTATGTTTGCTAGTTTGTTTGAATACATTTTTAGACAGAGCTGATAATTATTATATGTATAAAAAATAAGAAACTTTCAATAAATTGATATACTTTTAGAGATCTCGTCTAGTTACAATATAGTATGAAAATACTAATTCATTCAATTCAATATATGTCATTCAAAATTTAATCCAATAGACTATTTTAGTACACATCCGCTACCATTAGTAGCGGATATACCCTAATTCAATCCCTCATATTAATTTTTGAATGGTACATATTGAATTAGATGGATTGTGTTTTTATCTTAATATTGTACATGAATGAGACTCCTATTTTTACAAGTAAATAAGTTTCAAAAATGCAAAAACCCTAATTTGGTATGAAAAGAGGGAAGACTATTATTATGTGAACCGTAGAAATGAACACATACATTCATGCAATGTGGCACAAGATGTTGGTATAGAAATAGAAGGTCGCAATCTGGGAAAAGCCTTGTCGTTTAATTGGGTGTGCACACTGTTCACATTTACTTTTGTTTTGAGTGCCGCCAGCGAGTCTGTTGGCATCTTACTCCACAACTTGAGGATGGCCGAAGGTTGCTCCTGCTTCTGTTGCTTTCAAAAATTACAACCTAGTGATCGATCTTCTTGTGGTGGTCAAAACCTCCAGCTCGAGCAGGTGAGACGTGCATGTCTATTACATTTAACATCACCCGACTAAAATGTGCAAATTGGCTGCCCATAATAGTACATTGCAAAAGTCAACCAACCAAGTTTGACCTTGCTACTTCTCCTTCCGTAATTGTGTATATGGGACCTTTCAAATTTGCATTTGGACGCACTATATATGGACTTCAGGTATACACTAAATGAGGTCCTCAAATTATTCTTTTCAATTTTCATCATTCAGTATTTAATTTAAGAATTTAGAATTATAATTTCTCATGATTAATTTCGGTGGAATGGGTTAGATTTAATGACATAATGTCTTTATTATTATAATACCGATTTGTCTCACAACACGTAAAATAAAAAAATTATTCCACTAATTATAACGAAAATCTATTATCTTTGCGCTCAAGGGTTAACTAATTTACGATATTAACTGGATTGAAATAACACTTTGACGAAGTTTTCAGTTATATTTCCATCGAGAGAACTGAACTAGGGGAAGTCTGGAGGATTTCAGCCTCCATTGACTAGTCGGTCTCTCCCTTAGAACCTGTTATTTAAGCCTTTAAGTAATACGGAGTAAAAAAGAAAAATCGTAAAGTTTTGAGTCTTTTATAGGTAGGTAGTAAGGCTTGAGGCAGACTTTTGGGCCAATTGGGATGCTACTAGCCCAACAGAGGGTTTGACTAAATTGTGGGCTGCCGCCTTTTCAAAGCCTGTCCTAATTTATTTGGGCTTATACCGTCAAGACATAGATGATGACCGTTACTCCGGACGAAAGCAATGAAAACTACTACACCTCAGTTTCATACAAAAAAAAAGTGTTTTAAAAAATATTTTATAATTTGAGAAAATAATTTATTTTTTAATGTTTGATAGTAAAATTGAAAATGAGGTTGAAAATATATTTTTATATTTAATTTTCAAAATAAATTTAATAAATATGTCATTTTAAATTAATATAAGTATATTTTGATTTTTTAATAAACTAAAACTAAGTTCTTATAATGAAAATTTGAATTTATTTGTATGTATATAAAAATTTGATATTATGATCTAATAATAAGAATATTCATATTTTATAGGAAAATTTTTAATAAGATAGTGATTCTGAAGATTTTTAAGAATAAATAAAATTTTAAATTTTAAAAATATATTATAAATAATTAAATATAAAAATATTAATTATTCATATATTGAGAAAATAAAAATAAATGTATTTATTTTTAAAATAAAATAATTAAAAAGATGATAATAGTGATTAAATAAAAGTGTTATAAAAAATGATAAAAAGAGACAACACTCGGATTACTTTCCGGAAAATGGCTTACGGATTTAAATCTGTAAGTCGTTTTTCTAAAATAGCAAAAAAAAATTATGTTGACTGGAAAATGATTTTCCGTTGACTGAATTTTCCCTGACATACAAAATACTAACACTAACACTAAATCTGAAAAAAGTTTTCTGGAAAATATTTTCTCTGTAACAAACGAATTCATAAGTTGATGTGAAATTCACTAACACTGTTTTTTTTTTCATTAGCATCTAGAGTAGATTATGTTGAAAGAGATTTCTCACATAATTTGTGGGTTCGAGTTGAATTAATCGGGATAAATGAAAGCTTCAATGAGAAATCAAAAATAAAAACCAAAAATGACGAAGAAGAAAATAAAACGGTTATAGCGAATTTCACATCAACTCACCTCTAAATTACACATTAAGGTAGTATTTTTTTAAAAAACTATTTAATTATTGTTAGTATAAAATAAATATAATGTCTTTAAGTTAACATACACAATTATATAATTTTATTTTAAGGGAAGAAATGTATTTTTATTAATTATATAATTTTATTTTAAGTGATGAAATATATTTTTAATATTTATATTTAAGAGAAATAAATTAGAACTAAATCTCAATCTAAAACCATAAAATTAGAGGATGGTACAAAAATTAATTATCTAAAATGGGGATTGGGGAATACGGAGTATATAAATGTGAACCGACGTCTCTTTCGGTTCTTCAGTCAAAACTTGGTAGACAAGTATCCTTGCTCCTTAAATGGCTCAAAACTTGTCTGACACGTGTACCATATTCCTTTTAACCGCCTCAACAAAAATTTCAAGTCTTAAACCAGAAACCAAACAAACCCCAGCCAAAACCTTAACAAAACAAGCGCTATATAAATTATCAAATTTTATTTATGCTCACTCAAAGGTTATCCGCAGTTCAAATCTATTTGTTTGTTGTTAATATTCTGTTTAACCACTGTCCTTACCTTTAATTTCTGAAATTTCTTTTCATCGGTCTGAAAGAGTGATTTTTCAGAGCTGAGGTTCACTTAGGGTTTAAATTTTGCCAAATTAGGGTTTTTGATACTTGAATCGTAATGGATGATCTTGAAAAGGCAATCCTCATAAGTTTTGATGATTCTGGGAAAGTTAATTCGCAACTGAAGTCACAAGCTATTGCATTCTGTCAAAAAATTAAGGACAACCCATCCATTTGTAGTGTATGTATTCAAAATTTGTGCTTTTCTAAATTAGTTCAAGTCCAGTTCTGGTGCTTACAGTGCCTATATGAAGTGCTCCGTGTAAGATATTCAATCATGAGCCCTGATGAAAAGTCCTGTATACGAAAATCGTGGTTTTCCATGGCATGTTTCGAGGGATTAGACGATAAAAATTCGGTTAGAGTGTTGGATGGTCCCACATTTGTTAAAAACAAGCTCGCTCAGGTTTTGGCTACTTTAATTTCCTTTGAGGACCCTTTAATTTGGCCTTCTGTTTTCATTGATTTTCATCCAAACCTGAGCAGAGGTGCTGTGGTGATTGATATGTTTTGTCGAGTATTGAATTCGCTAGATGATGAGTTAATCAGTTTGGATTACCCCCGGAGTGCGGAAGAGACAGCTGTTGCAGAACGAACCAAGGATGCAATGAGGCAGCAGTGTATAGCCCAGATTGTTAGGGCATGGTACGACATTTTGTCCATGTACAGAAACTCTGATCCTGAATTATGTATTAGTGTTTTAGATTCTATGAGTAGATATATCTCTTGGATCGATATTGAGTTGATTGCCGATGATACATTTATGGGGTTATTATTTGGGTTGATATTAGTTGATGATTTGCCGGATCAGATCCGGGGTGCTGCTGCCAGTTGTGTTCGTGCAGTAATATCTAAACGTATGGTGCCGCTATTGAAGCTTAAACTTCTACAAAGCCTTCAGGTGAATAGGGTGTTTTGCTTGTTAGCCGTGGATAATGACTCCGAGTTAGTTTCAAAAATAGCAGCTTTGCTTACTGGGTATGCTTCCGAGGTTCTGTATTGCTACAAGCGTTTGAATGCCGAGGATGATAATGGTGTTTCCTCAAACCTCTTGAATGAGGTTTTACCTTTTGTTTTTTACGTAATCCAGAACTGTGAGATTGACATGACATTCGGCATAGTGCAATTTCTCTCCGGTTATGTTTCCACAATGAAGAGCCTTTCTCCCTCAAGGGAAACACAGCTTCATGTGGGTCAGATATTGGGAGTTATTTGTATGCATATTCGGTTTGATCCTACTTACTGTGAAAATCTTGATAAATACGATAAAATTGGGAAAGAAGAGGAAGAAAGGATGATGGAGCTCCGAAGGGATTTATTACTGTTGTTTCGCAATGTGGCTCGTGTAGCACCCGATATTACTCAGACTTATCTTTGAGATTTGTTGGTTACCGCCGTTGCATCTTCTGATGATCGGAATGTTGAAGAGCTGGAAGCTGCCCTTTCCCTCTTTAATGCACTTGGAGAGTCACTAAGCAACGAGGAGTTGAGGACTGGTAATGGGCTCTTGAAAGAATTCTTGCCAACACTTTTATCGACTAGGTTTCCTTGCCATCCTAATAGGCTTGTTGCACTTGTATATTTGGTACTATAACAAGATATCTCAAGTTTGTTCAGGAGAATACCCAATATATACCTCTAGTTCTGGCAGCCTTACTCAACGAAAGAGGTATACACCATCCATATGTAAATGTGAGTCTCAAGGCGGGTTATGTTTTCATGAAGGTCGTGAAATCGCTCAAAGCCGAACTTGTTCCTTTCTTAGATGCAATTTTGCAGGTATTAAGTTATAACAGATATTTATATCTTCCTCTTACAACAGATGTTTATATCTACCTCATCTGTTTATCCATTATCTTTGTTATTTCTCCTTTTACTTGATTTTCCCTTTTTCCCTCAATCAACCCAGAGTCTACAAGATAAAATTACTCAATTTACGCAAAGGCATTATTTGTCAAATGAGCTATCTGTGTATGAAGATGATAGTAGTCCCATTTTTGAGGTAATTACACCAGAAAACACCACCAAACTACCAAAGTAAATAGTTGATTGGGGTCTATAATTATTATTTCTGACATCACTTTCCGGTCAACACCTAACAGGGAATTGGCTTACTAATTGGGATGGAAGATGTACCAATGGAGAAGCAAGTTGATTACTTATCTTCGCTGCTTACTCCTCTTTGTCAACAGGTTGATTTTGAATTGCAGTGATGGTGGCACTTGAAATTACCTAAGCTAATGTTCAGGAGGCCTTCTTTATTAATTTGCTTAGAATTAACTAGATAAGATACTTGTATCGTAAACTTAATTAAAATAAACCGAAATTGTTTCTCTGAAATCAGGTTGGGGCCGTGCTTGCAACTGTTGAAGTCCAGTACCCAGAAGAGTCTCCAGCAAAGTTTGCAAATATCGAGCAAATAATCAATGCCATTAATGCCCTCAGCAAGGTTCTTACATGTGTTGGTATTTCAGATTTATGACATAAAATCTGTAGACTGGTGCATATCTTTGTGCCACATTTGGATCTGTCTTTTTAATTATTTGCGAAATATGAACTGGAACTCTGTATCACATATTGGGGTGACGTGTAATTTCATCAAGATTGTTCCCTTGAGTTGCAGCTTTGCTCTTTTTCTTTGGCACGAAACGCATCAGATTTCTATGTTTTGAAATTTGGTTATTGTTGGAATTTGATCTCAAATTAATTTATTATTTCATTTACTTTTAGCTGTTCTTAGTTGTCATAATATTTTTGTACCCAGGGCTTTAGCGAGCATCTTGCAACTGTTAGGCACCCTGTGATTGGTCTCATGTTGAAGCAGGTTTGTATCAACCTCCCTTAGTTGATTCTGTTTGTCAAAGTATGCCGAAGCACCTGACTCGAATCTTTCTATCAGTCGTTAGGATTACAATTAAATTCCGTCTAATTATGCATGTAGCGTTATTTCTATATGAATTATTATTATTATTTTTTATAGCTTTGATGTAGGTGTTGGATGTTCTATTACAAACACTTCTCTTGTTTCCGAAGATAGAACCCTTGCGGAATAAGGTATGTTGTGTTTGAGCTTTTTTTCCCCTTTTTCCCCCTCTGACTTGCTGATCATGTATATGTGGGTGTACCTAATTCCATAACCTCCATTTTGTTCAGGTGACCTCATTTATCCATCGAATGGTGAACAGTTTAGGGGCATCTGTATTACCTTACCTTCCAAAGGCATTGCAGCAATTGCTTCCAGAAAGTGAGGTATACAAATTTCTACATCTTGTATCAATTGGATTATCATTTTATTTCGTTGAGAAACTATCATCTGGCGGCATGTTTTTCAGTAAACATTTTATTTAATTAATTATTATAATAATCCCTTGTCCCCAAAAGAATGTTACTAGTATAAATTTTCCAGCAAACTAAGACAGCTAAAGTAGAGGAGACAGTTTAAAGTAAGTTTCTTTTATACTCTTAAATTTACCTTGAATGTAATGTTAGTAGAACTCACTTTGAAGGTGAAGTAGTCTTTTCAATATAAAAAGTGACTTTGTGTAGTTAATTGCCTTCTTATTTCTCTGGCAAAATATATTCTGTCTCATGTTGTGGTTGCAGATGAAAGAGTTGGTGAACTTTGTGGTTTTGATAATTCAGCTGATCAACAAATTCGACACCGCTATAGGGGACATATTGGAGGAAGTATACCCTGTAATTGCTGGTAGAATATTTAATATTCTTCCTGGGGACGGGTTTCCTTCAGGACCTGATAGCAACACTGAGGCAAGTGAATTAGTTAAACAAAGAGCTTCAACTTCTTCTACTGCTGACATATTTTCTAGTTCATTTTAATGTCTCACTTACTATATTTATCAAGCTGAATTACCAACTTAATTATTTTATTCAGGGATACAGGTTTATTCAACCTTGCATCTAAATTTCGATATATTTTTACTTCTTCATGTTAGCGTGATTGCGTGTTTTCTCTTGTAGGAGATTCGGGAGCGACTAGAACTCCAGCAAACAGTATACACATTTCTTCATGCCATAACAGCACATAATCTATCGTCTGTTTTCCTCTCCCCTAAAAGCAGGGGCTTCTTAGATCCGATGATGCAGTTGCTATTGCACACGTCATGTAATCACAAAGACACCATTGCGAGGAAGGTCTCCGTGATGCTATAAATTCTAGATTTTTATGCCATTTGTGCTTTTTACAGTTTTTACCTCAACTCTCAAAGGCCCTTGGCATATGTGCATTTGTTACTTACTAAAACTAATCTGTTTATGTGCTGTGTTAATCAGATGTGTGTCCAAATATTTATTAGACTAATTAAAGATTGGTGCTCCAAGCAATTCGGAGAAGAAAAGGTAAATCTACCATTTTAATCTCCACACAGCAGTAAAATTACTTAAGCATGTACTAAAGTGGGAAATAATTCAGGTGCCTGGTTTCCAACATTTTGTAATTGAGACTTTCGCAACAAACTGTTGTCTGTATAGTGTTCTTGACAAATCCTTTAACCTTCAAGACAAAAATACTGTAAGTCCATATTTTTATCGGATTTATATGATATTTATTGACCGAATCATTTATATATTTTACATAGAATCTAGAATATATGTTGTTTCGTACTGAACTTGCTAATCTGTTATTATTGTGGAATTAATGTTCCACTTCTTGTTCTTATTTGCAGCTTGGTTTATTGGGAGAAATTGTTTTGGCTCAGAAGGTCATGTATGAAAATTTTGGCAATGATTTTCTTCTGCATTTTGTTACAAAACGTTTCCCGTCTGCGCATTGCCCTGAAGATTTGGCGAATCAATATTATCAAAAGATGCATCAGGTAAGATATCCGCAAAAATTATTTCCCGGCTGGGGATATGGAAAAAGTTAAAGGATTAATTTTTCTCCTCGAAAATTATGGAGTTATTCTTATCTACATGATCCCAGTAAAAAGTAGTTGTAATGATCTCAATCTACCAGTAAAAAGTTAAGAGATCAAATTTAAAAGAATTTGTTTGGAAGTGGAAAAAGTTAAAAGATTCATTTTTCTCCTTGAAAGTTATGGAGTAGTTCTTATCTACGTGATCCCAGTAAAAAGTTGTTGTAATGATCTCAATCTACCAGTAACAATTTAAGAGATCAAATTTTAAAAGAATTTGATTGGAATTTTGTTAACTGCTAACCTATATGGCCCTAACCATGTCTCTGATATATCATTGGCAGTGTAATGATATAAAGGCACTGAAATCATTCTACCAGTCACTCATAGAAAGATTGAGACGCCAAGAAAATGGAAGCCTTGTAATCAGATAGCATTAGTTTTGTTGATACAGATTTGTTGATCAAAGGTATAGCAGAGCTTGTTTTGTGCATCTTCAAACGTCACCACCTCCATCCTGAATACTTCTTTTTATAGGTTAATAAATTTCCATAAAATTGCAGGTTTCATATTTGTGTGTATGTGTGTTTCCATATTATTCTATTGCAGTGAGGTAAAATTGAATAATAATCTTTTAGTTGTCATGCCTTAAATGATCTATATCCATAATGATCAAGGTCATCTTATTTTTGGTTGGCCCATTTGTTTATATTGTATTATTTCAACAGGTGTAAATTTGCAGAAGCTGTTTCATTGAATTATAATTTTACAGTTCAATAGCCAATGGTGTTTTCTTCAGCATGAGTGATGTCTATATTATTTTTCCAGTAGACCCAGGTGAGTTATTGATTGTTGTCCTGCTTGGCTGCTCGTGTTTAAATGATTTTTCAATATTCAACGGTTTTAAGGCTTCTTGATTTTCTCAGCAATTTGGGGAAGAATGAAAGCTGCAATTCTTTGATTATCTTTTCATTTTTTTAAAAGCCGCAACTCTTGAGCTTTATTTTCTTTTTTTGTAACGTTTAAATTGCCATACAACAAAAAAATTGGGAATAAAAAGAATTGAACAGAAACTAGTTCTGTTTTCTGTCGAGCGATTTGTTTAGGTGGTTGATGTACTTGAATCCCAGACATATTCCAATATAGCTTCGCCAAATCCGCTCTTTTTTTTTTTTTTTTTAGGATTTGTGCTTAGGGTATCCATAAGCTTGAAGTGTTGAACCAATACTTTGTAGCAGAAATTAATACTGTCAGGGACACGGCACATTGATGATGAGCTTGCGGATATATATTAAGATTGAGCCTCGATGGTAGTTTTTAAAAAGAGTTCGTCAGCTCATACTGTTTTCTGATGCGCTGGATCTGGTAAATGTACGTGTGGCATATTTCTCTTTTATGAACCGAGTAATTTACGAATTTGTTGCAAATTTCTCTTTTAAGAATCTGAGCAATTTTACTAAGTACCTGAAGAACTTATTCTTACCAAGTACCTGAAGAACTTATTCTTTAACTAAATTTTGTT
This sequence comes from Pittosporum tobira, assembly GCA_032359685.1. Lineage (NCBI taxonomy): Eukaryota > Viridiplantae > Streptophyta > Magnoliopsida > Apiales > Pittosporaceae > Pittosporum > Pittosporum tobira. The sequence goes on from JAUMHB010022166.1 coordinate 60,010, forward strand.
TTCCTTTTGTAAAAGTTGTCTTCATGTCGCACGACCTCTTAACATTACACCACTGAATCCCCAATTGTTTATTTGACTTTTCTTCAATGCATAAGATAGGATAGTCAAATGGTTCCCTCTATGGAGAACTTTGGGCATGAGCCAAGCTTATTACATGGGAGTTTGCAGACTACGAGACAACCCAATTTATTGTAAATAAGAAAACCACGGTAATAAATATGACAAACGCTTAATTCTACAGAGAGTAGACCTCTGGTGGAAGTCCATGCTCAGCAACGGTAACAAGTGGGATCTTTTTATGAGTGGAAAGACCGAAAACTTCTTCCATGTCCAAATCCTGTGCCGTCATTGAAGTTGGCAATTTCCATTTAAATCCATGCAAGAGATTGGCCAAACAAGACTCAAACCATCTTCAGTCCCAACAGATACACGGGGCACATTCGCCTTCCTGCCCCGAATGGCAATAACTCAAAATCATGCCCTTTAACGTCCATTGCCTTCCCAATGAACCTCTCGGGCACAAATTCATCTGGTTCATACCATAATGTAGGATCTCGGCCGATGGTCCAAACATTGACTAGGATTCGGGTCCCTTTGACTATGTCGTATTCCCCTACTTTACAGTCTTCGCGAGCTTCTCTAGGAAGTAACAGTGGTACGCTAGGGTGAAGCCTCATTGTCTCTTTCACGATGGCCTGCATATAAGGAAGATTTGGCATGTCTTTTTCTTCTACCCACCTGTTCTTTCCAGCAACCCGGTCGAGTTCTTCTGTTGCTCATTCAAATATTTCGGGCTTCTTTAGAAGTTCTACGATTGCCCATTCTACCACCCCCGATGGGGTATCCGTTCCAGCAGTAAGTAGATCCTGATAATTTATATTGTCGATAATTAAAATTGTTAGTATCGATAAAATCAAGGAAAAAAAATACACATTAATACTTATAATGGGGAGCAGTACATAATCAACAATGTCAATTGAACACTTGGTCTACTCATCGTTGGTCGTCTATTTGTGATATGGACGATCGTTGGTTGTCTATCTGCGATATGGACGGTTAAGGATTTAAGATATGGACAGTTATGATTTAAATTGAGTCGCCTAGACTATTCAGTTGGTCCAAATCGCAGAAATTTTTTTATAATCAACCCGTGTATAATTACTCAAATTGTCTGAAATTTCTAATAACGTTCTAAAAAATTACTTTTTCTGGCCACTTGAAATCGTGGTCATCCATTATTTGGACAGACGATAGATCAGGTGAATTAAAAATTGGTGGGTAGTACGTACCATGGTAAATGCCTTGACTCCATGTCTCTCAAACTTAACCTTGAGAGTTGGATCATCAGCAAGCTTAAGCATCAAATCAACCATATCCTTGGCCAGGAAATCACTATCCTTCTCCCTGCTTGTAATATGCTCATCAATCACGTGCTCCAAAAATCTATCAAATTTCTTGCTAACCATTTTCATCCTCTTGACATACCCCTGCAAGTCCAAGAAATCTATCCAAGGTATCGAATCTCCACTATTAATCACACCATTCAGCAAAAGTATCTCATCCAACATCTTCTTAAACTCGCCGGGCTTCAAAAGCTCCTTCTCCGACGAATCATCCAAATACTTCTTCCCTAACGCTATGCGGCAAACAACATTCATAGTAACGTTAGAAACACAATCTTTCAACCTAACATTCTTCCCCGACGACCCGTACAACCCTTTAAGCATTGATTTAATTTCTTCCACCCTTATACATTCATATAATTCAAGTTGTTTCCCGCTAAATAACTCCGTCAGCCAAATTCTCCGCCCTTGTCGCCAGTAGGGTCCATGCGGGGCCCACGTGATATCAGAATGATTATATGTTGTGTATTTTCCAGCAGCTGTTTTTGGACGATCAACGAAATTAACGTCCATGGTTTTGAGGAAGATTTTAGCCATCTCGACCGAGGAGCCGATGACTACTGGGAAGGAGCCGAAGTGTAGTTGCATTATGGGACCGTAAGTTTGGGATAGTTTGTGGATGGAAAGGTGAGGGAGGGGGCCAATGAGGTTAAGGTTTCCTATAATGGGCCATGGTTTTGGACCTGGTGCGGGGTTAAGGTTCCGGTTTTGGGCACGTCGGAAATATTTTGAGAGGAGAAAGAGAGCTAGAGCTGCTAGCAGCCACTTTGCAGCCCAAGTAGGGATTTCCATTGGTGAAAAATATTGGTTGGTTTTTGGGGCTTGTGATTGTGTTGAGTAGAGATGGTGCGGTGATTGAATTTGAAGTTTGGAGGGGTACTTATAGTTGAGTAAGAGGGAATGAGGGGTATGATCGGAATTGTCTAGTGTTTTATAGCATTTCCTCAACATAAATTCTGAGTAACGATTTCCTTCATACTACTAACCATATATACACAAAAATAGTTTAAATTATGTAGTTATGGGAAGCTAAAAATAAATTGTTCTTAAATGTAAGTAGTTGTAGCTTTTGTTTAAAATTAAAGTTCGTCGATAAAAAATTTGTTTACTTTAATGAGACAAATTTAAATTTGGAGTTGTTAAAGACTCGATAAATTAAATGTTTTAAATTATTTATTAATAACGTCTAACTCGATTGGTTAAAACTTTGATAAAAAAATTGGTTTAGTTAAATGAGCTGAGTTTCAAAAAGGAACTCGTTTATCTTAACGAGTGAGTTCGAACTCAACAAGTTTAGCTTTACTTATTAAACCCCCTTAATTGTTCATTCACATTAATGTAATGTGACGGTATTGAAATGCTATATTTTTTCTAAAATATAATAATATTATTGATTTTTTAAAATTTGACTGGAAGAGTTTCAAATTCTTGGCATTTATCTATTTGGACTTTGAAAAAATCATTTATTTTATAATTAAAAATATTAGTTAAATAATTTAAAATTTTTACATTTGTATAATTTATAATATATAATTATAAATGTCAATCATTCTTGTACTCCGTTTCTAAACATACGAGTCATTGACTCATTATTTTTTATGAGTCGATGCTTATTCTTAGAGCAGTGGGAGTACATAATCGCAATTTGCATAGATAACGGGAAATAATTACCCTTTGATATCACATTTCGACTTTACAAAAACAGTGATTTTCTAGCCATTTGATAATTACTTTCTCCCTCCCATCCCATAATAAGTGAAACATTTTTTGATAGTTGTGTGACACAAATTTTAAAACGCATTAAAAGTATATTAAAATAATTTATTTTTAAAATATTTAAATTATAACTAAAAGTATAACATACAAATATATTTTTTAAAAATTATTTTTATTTATTACGGGACGAATGTAGTAACTAATTCGATCACCATGCACCTCAATTGAAGACGCCAACCTTGTTTACCAAAAATGATGAGGTCATTCATGTTATTTGTTGGTAAAATAATTTTCTAGTATTCCTCATCCTTGGTAATCACAGCTAATATTATTTTCTGAATTGGGCCACAAGAGATTAATTAGGTTGGTTTGCCTGCTAATGCTACAGCTCTGCTTCTTCGTTCTATAACAACGTACACGTAACTCACTCTTCTTGTTAATTTCGCATTAATACGATATACTGATACCCAACAAGCTGTAACTACTAACATAAGTAGTACGGAGTGTGTGTGTGTATATATATATATATATATATATATATTGGAATAGTTCATATTATATATGTGTTAAACGACACATAACGCGGAATGACATATTATTCCGTATAAATCAGGAGGTTCCGTTCTCCGGTGAGTGAATGGAGGTCTCACCCTCGGATCATGTTTTGTTTTTGTTTGAATTTAGTATTTTTTGCTTGTGGGTCTTTTAAAAACAATCTTGTATTTTCAATGAATTAGAGTTTTTTCTTATATTCATTTTATAAGCAAATGAATATGTACTGCTTTTGTAACATTTTCATAACATAGTGATATTTCAACCACCGTAATTTTCTCCCTATTAGGGTTTTTAAAATTCGTGTACTCTTATGTAATTGCTCTTTCAATTCTCTTTGTTTTATTGTTAATTGTTAACAATGTACTCTTTTTTTCCTTTTAGGAATCGACTTAAATTCATTAATAGGTACTCACTATATATATATATATATAACATTGAAAATACGTATTTAAGCATTGTTGAGACAGTATATGCATCACACATCGTGTAATTAGAAAAATATTGAATGTCATATAAAACCGTTAACTATTATGAATATTTCCAAAATTCATAATATTTTAGATAGACCTATTATGTGTTGTAGTACTCGTAGAACGTCTTAAATTTTATGCCAAACATTGTCTTCAATTAAGTTACTTTTTTCTAAAACTTGATTAAGTAGGCCATTAGAACTAATAAACTCTGAAGTGTCCACGACTCTCTTATTTGGGCCTTCTCATTACAGCAAATCTCAAGGGTAGTTTTATCATAGAAAATAGTAAACCCCATCCTTAAAACAAGAATCACCACTGGGATTTGCTGTTATTATGTAGAAACTTTATTTTTTTTTTGGTACATATTTTGTAGAAACTGAATGTTTACATCTATAATTCATGGACTGTGGGCCACGGGCTACGCCGTCGCTACGCTTTGGGCTAATAATTCTATTGTAGTCGAGGCGAGCCCGTTGTTCGCACCAACAATATCAATTTATAACCGAATATTCATGTATTACCACTTCTTGCTTAAAGCTCACCCCTTACACATACATATTCCCTCTCGACTAAATTGGAGAGCTTACTCCGATCACAATATCTAAGTCAACTGTTTACAGTTGACTATCACTATTTATAGAGACCGACTCCACCTTGTGGAATGTGCTGACCGTTAAAATGGGACACCTTAAAAATTGAGCTCATATTATATAGACACACTATTAGGAACACCTCTACAGGTTACCCCAGGCTCAGAACTTGGTGCAAGAAGCTCATAAGGTAATACCCCAGCACCACACCTATTCCTAAGTTTAACATCACCGTTTCTCTCGTCAATTTCTTTCTCTATATGGCCCATTTCTGCCGAGAACTCGTAAAATGCATCAACCATTTCTGCATCTCCTGACCAAATTGACGCCTGACTTCTCTCTCCAATATACTCCTCATCTGGCGAGTGAGTTGACAATGTGTCAACCACGGCCATGTACTTGGTTGACTGTAACAAACTTGGTAGAGAAGAGAAAAAATACTTCTGTGGGTCTGCCATGAAGTTGATGTATTCGGGATCTTTTTCGTCCGGAATTAATTGTCGCATTAGCGGTGGCCGATTCGGGATGTATCCACCGTAAGGATACTGACCAAAGTTTAGTGCAGCATGTTGTGCAGATGCAAGCCAAATGATGGTTGTGAGGATTGAAGTGAGATCTTCACTGGTGGCTAATGTGGGCCACCAGCTTTCGTGGCGCAGGTCAGCATGGCCCACGTTGATGGACTCAGCATACCACGCTTGGAGCTCCCTGTCGTTGCAGATTAGGCTTGAGTCTGGGTAGTAACGATCCACGTAGGTGTGGACCCAGTTCTTAATAGCATCCCAGATTAACATCCCATCAGCGGCGTATGGGTAGTCCTCAATTACGAGTTTTAAGCCATGTGGCTGTGTTGGGTCTGGTACTGCCATACCCCTGCAAATAACACATGCCTTGTTAGAATACCAAAATCTCATATAATTACTTGTAAAATATTTTCTTTATTGAACAATAGTCCAGTCTACTTGTGGAAAATAAAAATCTACATAGAGTACACCGTATGTGAGAATTAATTACCTTCGAATGAGATCAGCTGGAAGGCCCTCTAAATCAAAGCGCCAATTCTTGTAGGCAGCAGCACTGATCTCCATGCAGTAGCGACCAGGAGTGAAGCAAGACTCGATAACACCATCAGCGTTGATCAAACTCTGGCGGGCCAGGGCATTGACCACAAGGTTGTATCTCATGTGCGGGTCTAGAAGCTTATATATAGGGTGCATTGCACTCAATTGCCTATGTGCGGCCAGAACAAATGGTTCCATGCACGCATGTGTACGTAACCTGTGTGTGATGACATGTCAATTTAGTTAATAACTTCACACATGGCCTGAAAAAGAAAAAACCATCTAGGAGAGTAGAATGTTGTTTACCAGTGATTGGCTAGTTGATGAACTCCGGCATCATTGGAGCAAACATGGGCCTTGGCAAGCTGCCACACCCAATGGCCAGTGGCGTCAACTGGAGGTGTGACCACACGCTTTGACTGAGAACTAGAGCCAGTGGCTGGGAGGCTAAGCTCAATAGCAATGGGCTTGAGAGTGCCTAATGAGGTCAAGAAAAATATAGTACGTGTCGCATATGATTTGTGGCCATCAAGGGCATTAATTTGATCAAGAAATGGTAGGTAAATGTCGTGGTAGTCCACAATAAAAAGTTTATTTCCCTCCAAAGCCTGTGTAGAATCACCAAAAAAAATCTAATTAGAATGTTGAGATCAGTGGCTTAATTTCATTAGCAGGAATATAATTAACTTGAGACGAGAAGAATATAATTTTACTAATATTCTAGATAAATTCACGCTTGTACATCCTTACTAGTAAAGGAACAGATTTATCGAAGTGATTATTAATTACCTGCTGTATAGTCATGCCGTTGAGATTGCCAACGATATGCTCTTCTTTAAGGACCGACTCTTGTGGGCCATAGATCTCAGGGTCAAGGTTGCTCACTGGTGGAAAAAGCTGAAGCTTTTCAATGTTAACCGGGTTAACCCCTGCTATTGCTTGTCGAGCAAATTCATCATCTCTCAACCATGCAAACTTGTCCTCTGCATGTGCAAATAATGTGTTACTTGCAGTTACTGCGGGGGAAAAAGCTACTTATTACTCCGTCTATTCTAAAATTGAGACAGTTGTTCCTTTCAGTCAATTCTAAAGTTAGAGATCTTTCTATATTAGATTCCTTACTGACATGAATCTCTTTTGAGTATGTTAACGGACTGCAAAATCAATCAAATTAATTGCGAATGGAAAAATTATGGTAACTTTAGAAAAGGATTATAAGGTGCATAAATGCTCACTGGAAGCAATCTTGGGGGTGTCATATTTGAGAAGGTCCCCCTGGTTAGAACCCTGGATCCGACTGACCACATTGGGCAGAGGGAGCTTCTCCAAGAGATCATCCTGCAACCCCAGCTTGAGGAGGAGACCTTCACTGTAGAGGCTGTCAATGTGTCCAAATCCCTTGAAATCGTGGTTATTCGAGGAGATGCTCGCCATTAACGAAGGAACTAGATTATGGAGCACAGCTTTAAGCCTACTAGCTGAAAATGTATTTTGTTTACACTCCTCAAACTGCTCGTCTCGTGGCACATACATTGGCAGTGGCTTCTCCACTCTGCTCTCTGCATACATATCTGCACCCAGAAACGGGTATATAAATTAAATTCAGTATGTAGTTATTGTACTGCCAAAAACTACTATGGCTTAAAACTGCTGAACCAAATAAACCTAGAATATATGCTTATATCTTTTGTAGAAATAGTATCTTGCACATAGATTTTTCTCCTTTTATTTGTTCATTGTCAAAGGTGGCTGAGGGAGACATACTACCTGACCTCAACCGTAGACTAGGTCACATTGGCTATTCAAGATATCTTCAACAAGTTAATTTGCTCTCCATTAAGTTCCATACAAGATTAGATACATGCACCTCCCCATAAGAGGATGAGAGGGGCACCATTTGAACTAGAGCTCATTGGTTAAAATTTTACTCCCTCTGTTCACAAAAAGAGCCTCATTTGGAAAAAGGATTTCCACAACAAGAGTCCCAATTTTAATGATGAAAGTATAAAATAACAAAATGTTCTCAAGTTAGACATTACAATTTCACTATTATGCCACCACTACTAACTAAGAGATTAGTATATCTAGAGATAAAGATGGTATAGAAATAAACTTTTCAAGTTTGCAAATATTGCAAATGTGCTATTTTGTGGAACAGAGGTAGTAAAGAGCTCCATTAACCTAACTTATGCTAGGCATATGTCCACTAAACATAAACAATGGTCAAAGAAGGGATACGTTACCAGTATCCGTTGGGAGACGGCCAGTTCGACAGCGCCTTGGGTATGGGTGTTTCTCCCCTCCAAGAGTTGGCCGGGTAAACTTAACACCCCTATCGGGATTCCCCAAATCATTGTACATATCATAATCATAAATCCTATCTGATAACTTTCTTACACCTTTGCCATCACCCCTCAAATCTCTGAGCTCTTTCTCTCTCAATGCTTTCAGCCCCACTGGCGTCTCACTGGGCAGATATGGCTGTTCACATACAGAAATTTTTAATTATATTAATTGTGATCATCTTAAGAGAATAAAGTATTTATTAGTGGCTAGTTGTTTTGGTAGACAGTTCCTCGTGCATGTCCAGTTATATAGGCAAGTAGGCAACTAATAGTCTAAAGTCATAACTAATAAGCTGATCATATGTATAGTGGTAAAGCCATGACCACTTTGGGACTTTTTACTATGTAATCCGTCAACTGGTCCATGGAGAATCTCAATAAATGCACTATTTATTTTTTTTATGCCCCAACTGTAATTTAGCATTACTTAATGGCCGAAGAGTATACTACCTAGTTTTAAAGCTCATCTTTCACTTTCAGAAATAATCATAATCATTAAACCCCTATAACAAAACCACTATGTATCTAACTAAGGGCATTCTGAGTTGACCCTCTCGATTCGGAGTAGCAAATACTTCCATGCAAAGACATGTAACATTACCATACTAACTGATTAAAATTAAAATTATACTATGATACTCCCTTTCTTCTCAAGAATGGTTTAAGTAACAAAAGATTGTCCTTAAGAGAATGAAAGAAGTACCTCAGGTTTAGTAGAAGTTACAAAATGGATCCCATGAAAAGTACTTAATACATTATTTGGGTAAGAAAGATTACACAGTTCCAAATTGTTCCAAATTATAAGAGCACTTATCTTCGTAAATTACAAAGACAATTGCTTTTATAGTTTGGAAAGAATGGAGCACACCAAGATTGTAATTTTCATTTTCTATAAGGCTCAAGGCTAAAGAAAGAGTATTAATGTTCTTGAATTGCAAGATAGAAAAACTGTACACAAGCAATTTTTGTCGGATGGGGTAGTAACTTTGTGAATCATACAAAAACAAACATGGAGAGAGATCTTTCTTACAATATGCAAGTTCAAGATAGGTTGGTATGAACTGTTCAATACTACTAAGTTTTATACTTTTCAAATTTAGACGCTACAAAGTATCGGTTGACTAACTGAATGTATGCCTAGAAATTTTGATAGGCATTGACTGGAAAAGTCTAAGGTTCTAAGGCTGGGAAGACACGTAAATCAAATGAAACAAAATTGAGTGGTATTATTGTTTAAATTAATTACCTGATTAGAGAAAAATATTCTTTTGGCAGGATGATCTTTCTTAGATTGAACCCATGAGTTACAGGGGAAATGAAGTGGACCACAAGCAAATCCTTCAATGGTGATACTCTCCATGAAAAACTCCTTCTGGTGCTTATTGCTCACTGTGATCGCACCTGGAATCCCAAAATTCGAGTCCACCATGAAATCCGCCGTGTAATTCACCCTCTCTGTTTTCACATTCGATTTCTTTGCCCAATCCTTCAACACAGCCTCCTTGCTCATCTTTTGAGTTCTAGTTTCTTCAGCATTTTTAAATGTAATACCAAATCAATCAAAATTCTCAATAAAATAAAAATCATAGCATTAGGATTTAGCAAAATTTGAAAGAATTTGAAATTACCCAGATACAGAAAATGGGCTTACTTGGATCGACGTCGGTGCTAATAAGTTGGAGAACAACATTCCTTCCAATTTTGTCAGTGAAAGCATCTAATTGCTTCACAATCGTCTCCTTTAAATCTTCCTTATTCTTGTTCCTAACAGTAACCACAGCTCTCACCTTGAATTTCCCAGCCTTTTCGGGCACAACTGTCGTCAAATCATCACTAATAGCAGCAACAGGAGTTCTTGCTTTCACACCTTTCCTAATTTGAAATCTCTTGTTTCCCAAAGGAAGCATAACTGGGTTGACGAAGAACTGGTTATTTTTCCTTTGATTGAAATAATTATTCAAAACAAGGATCTCTGATGAAGATCTCTCCAGTACAGAAGAACCCATGATTTCCTTAGCAAGTGCCATCTCTCTTTCTCCTGTCCAAGGAAAGTGGTTCTCCTTTATGCGGAAAGAAAAGAAAGATTTGGAAAGTTGAGTTTTTAGTGGGGGTAGATTTTAATGGAGATGCAGAGGCGTATATACAGAGGCGAATAGTCCTAGTATAAATGTACAGAAAGAGAAAAGGTGTTGGTGATTAAGAATGTACGAGATCTCACTTTCAATGGCTGCACGTTTAAAATTTTCTAGTTGCGAGTCACACTTGTATTGTATCATCATACAGTATTTTTTCTTTTTACTTATTTTTAATCTGCAGAAGTATTATTTTTGATTTGGAAATATTTTGGGGCTTTTTCAGTCGAACAACTTAGCACGAGTTTGACGAGGAATCAAAAACACCTGTTATATTCTCAAATTCCGAGACTCTCAGATAAATATTAATATTATAATTTTTTAAAAATAAATACAATATTTAATAATTTTAAATTTTTTTATTTCAATTCTTTTTCCTTGGGCTAGACAAATCCACAGCGTCAATCTTGTTCCACTCTGTTTAGCTAGTTACTCGATCCGATTTTATCTAGCTGTAATAAAATATTAAATAATAGCAATGGTGAGCAATTAAGGTTAGTAAGTGTATTTCAAAAATAAATAAGTGCTAATATCATAAACTTTGTAAATTATTTTATTTTATAACATAACATTTACCGTATCACAGTATTATGAAAAGTGAGTATGTATAACATTTATCGTAATCATCATTTATCGTCTCATTTTCCGCTTAGTCTTAACACACAGTACAGACCAAAAGGGAATTGTCAGAGAATGTGCACATCTCAAAACAGATAAATTACGTCATGCTCCATAAGATTCGCTCCTATGGAATCCCAAAAAATTTACCGGTCTTACCACCATTTCATTTGCAATACTCATCATTTCATTAAAAATAATTTTATACTTGCATAACATTAAAAATTTGAGTCATTACTCCATTTTTAGAAAAATATGAGCTTAAAGCACTTTTATGAACATTTACATGCATCATAGAAATCGAAAATATACTTGCTTGTAACGCTTAACTTACTCCGGAATATGTCTTTGTCGGCTTTACGAGTACATCAACAATCAATGAAATAACTCCACATTAGCAATTTGGTCACAACCTCATGAAATTTCTATTATCAAATTAATTCTTATTATTGGGCTCAAACTACACCATTTCAATGCCTAGTGTAAGAACCCAATATTTTCAAAATGTTACGAAATTTATTCATTTTTAACAGTATAATATGCTGGGATAAAATAAAATTTAGGGTGGTAAATTAAAATATTGATTTCCGACAAAAAGAATGTCAACGTTAAACTTAGGCAATATTTATTCCCGTACAGAGCGCCGCAAAGT
>JAUMHB010022167.1:14054-47049 GCA_032359685.1 Pittosporum tobira
ACACACACACACACACACACGTATGTGTATCACCTACTTTCCCATATTCTTATTGTTGTCAGTATATTAAACTATTAATAATATATATTCTCTCTATCCAGAAAAGAATGAGCCTTGACTCATCATATCATTTTGTGAGACAAAATGATGAGTCAAGGCTCATTCTTTTTTGGACGGAGGGAGTATACAACAGTAATAGAGAGGGGAGTTGAATTTCTCTTGTTGGATTCATCTTGAGATTCCTCTCTTCTTCTTTGATAGTTTCCTTTCCAACTTCTCATAACTCAGTAATTCTGTGTCTTCATATATAAACTTACTTTTGTTCACGAAAATTAAAGCTTTTGAAGTTCCATCTGGGAAGTTTGAATGGCGCAGATTTTGCTCCATGGAACCCTTCATGCTACTATCTATGAGGTGGATAAGCTTCATGTTGGTTTCGGTCGCAAACTTTTCCACAAGGTACACACACGTCCATCTACCCCTATGTGTTTTGTATAAGTTATGGTTCCTAAAAAATGGGGTGTGACAATTCTTGCTCATTATGTTTATTTTACTATCCAATTGACTCATGGACACAATAAATACACAAGTATGTTGTCTGTGTGCACGCGCGCGTTTTAAAAAAGATGCTCAAACCATCAAGGCTATGCCAAAATCATGGGTGGTATTACTTTCAATTGATTGCCTGTAAGGTTGGAGCTACCTCGAGGAAACTGTGTAGCGCTATCAAGTACCATCTATGGTTGCTTAGAATGTTTGTTTACAGATTACTTCTAATGAAGTACCATCTATGGTTGCTTAGAATGTTTGTTTACAGATTACTTCTAATGCCTTCAGCATTGGATTCAAAGTCTCTTCATAATTTATGTCTTATGAACAACATATAATTGGCCAAATTGCTCAAAGACGTGCTATGAAGCATTCACACTGCCCAGAAAACTTCCCTGAATTTATTATTTCGCAAAACTTTGAGCATTCATAATACTAATTACAAAGAGGGGTTACGAGACTGTGTTGCTTGTGTGTGCGCGTTGCTAAGAAATTTGGAGACCAAGTTGACTTTCAGCACCGAAGCAGTGTACCAAATCAAGTTTTTTAAGATTGTAATATTGTATATTCAAATACATTTTCGACAAGTACACAGAAAAATGAGAAGAATATCAATTTTTTAATATTGATAAAGAGTATGTTCAAGCATTGTTGTCACACCACTGTTTTGTGATTTACAATCAATCTGTTGAGTTAGCGTGTCAAACTCCTACTTTTAAACTGCGACTCTATTTTATTAACATGCTAAACCAGTAAGGAAAAGACAAATAATTAAACTTATCATCAGCAGAAAATGAAATTTAATAGAAACAGAATAGGGAATATTGACTTTATTTAGATTCATATGTTTGTACTCCTAACTGATTTCTCTGAATTCATTCCTTCCTTTTTGAATGTGTGTCGTCTCGATTATCCTCTTTTTCTTATTTATTTTTCCTGATTTATCTATTTCCAGCAGTTATTTGTTTATGTCAACCATAACTGTATCAAATAACAATCCATTAGTTTCATTTGTTTTTAATTTGCTCATATCCTCTTCAACGAACTCTCAATACAGCTGGTGCAAGACATAGAGAAAGTTGTGGGTTTCGATAAGACTGCTTCCCATCTCTATGCAACTATCGATTTAGAAAAGGCTAGAGTTGGCCGAACCAGATTGTTAACAAATGAGCACTCCAATCCCCGGTGGTACGAGTCCTTCCACATATACTGTGCCCATATGGCTTCCAATGTCATATTCACTATCAAAGAAGATAATCCTATTGGAGCGGTACTGATAGGAAGAGCTTACATGCCTGTTCGAGAACTTCTACATGGAACAGAAGTCGATAAATGGCTTGAAATCCTTGATGAAGACCATAAACCAATACACGGACATTCTAAAATCCATGTGAAACTACACTATTTTGATGTTATTAGAGAATGTACTTGGTCTCGGGGATTAATAAGCCCAAAATTTCCAGGTGTGCCATACACATTTTTCTCTCAGAGAAATGGATGTAGAGTTTCTCTTTACCAAGATGCTCACATTCCAGACAAATTCATTCCAAAAATACCCTTGTCTAGGGGAAAGTCTTATGAGCCACACCGATGCTGGGAAGATGTATTTGATGCCATTTCTAATGCAAAGCACTTAATTTACATAGCGGGGTGGTCTGTTTATTCTGAAATCAAACTGGTGAGGGACAAAAGGAGGCAAAAGCCTGGTGGAGATATCACTTTAGGGGATTTACTTAAGAAAAAGGCGAATGAAGGTGTGAGGGTTTTAATGCTTGTTTGGGATGATAGAACTTCTGTTAAGTTGTTAAAGCAGGACGGATTGATGTTAACTCACGACGAAGAAACAGGAAATTATTTCCATAATACGAAAGTCAACTGTGTTTTATGCCCCCGTAATCCAGATGATGGACGGAGCATTGTTCAGGATTTGGCTATCTCAACCATGTTTACCCATCACCAAAAGATTCTTGTTGTGGATAGTGATATGCCCAATGGACATAGCAAGAGGAGGAGGATTGTGAGTTTTGTCGGTGGAATTGATCTTTGCGATGGGAGATATGATACTCCATTTCATTCCCTTTTCAGGACTTTGGGCACTGCCCATCATGATGATTTTCACCAGCCCAATTTCAATGGTGCATCGATTAATAAAGGTGGGCCGCGGGAGCCTTGGCATGATATCCACTCCCGGCTAGAAGGGCCAATTGCTTGGGATGTGCTGTTCAATTTCGAGCAGAGGTGGAGAAAACAAGGCGGCAGGGATATTCTAGTTGAGCTAAGAGAACTCGAAAACATTATTATTCCACCGTCTGCAGTTATGTTTCCACAAGATACTGAAGCATGGAATGTTCAGTTGTTTCGATCCATTGATGGTGGGGCTGCTTTTGGGTTTCCGGAAGCTCCGGGGGCTGCAGCCAGAGCTGGTTTGATTAGTGGTAAAGACAACATAATTGATAGAAGCATTCAGGATGCTTATATTAATGCGATTCGTCGAGCAAAGAATTTCATTTACATTGAAAATCAGTATTTTCTTGGGAGCTCTTTCTCTTGGTACTCAGATGATATCGAGGATGGAGATATTGGTGCTCTGCACCTCGTCCCGAAAGAACTGTCTCTTAAGATTGTCAGTAAAATTGAGAAAGGGGAGAGATTTACGGTCTATGTTGTGATTCCAATGTGGCCAGAGGGTGTGCCAGAGAGTGCGTCAGTTCAGGCAATACTGAATTGGCAGAAGAGGACCATGCAGATGATGTATACTGATATAGTTCAAGCCCTTCATGCCAAAGGTCTTCAGGCAAACCCCAAGGACTATTTGACCTTTTTCTGCCTAGGAAATAGGGAGACGAAGGAGGGGGAGTATATGCCTTCCGAGAAGCCAGAAAATAATACAGATTATGGTAGAGCTCGGCAAGCCAGACGATTCATGATCTATGTTCATGCTAAGATGATGATAGGTAACTTGTTTCTTATTAATCCCAATCTTTTGATCATGTCCTTCATATATACTACACTACCGAGGGATCAATCGTCAACTTATTATGAAGTCAGTCTATCTGTAGTTATAGATTGATAATTTGGACGATAGATTTTTTACGTAGAGTAAACTACAAAAAGTGGTAAAGACTTCTTAAAATTTCAGCAATCAAGATCATAAATTAGACCAAGTACAAATATATTAACTGGAAATTCATCCATACCCAAAGTTGACTATAGATCATTCTCCTAATAATTTTACTTCCCATTTAAGTTTTTGCTTCTAACCAAATTATGCATGTATCCAATTAAAGACACTTGACTTATCGATTGTAGAGTACTGATGAAAAATGTGACTCCGTATTCAAAAGCTGTGTAACATTATAATTTTGTTTTGCAGTTGACGATGAGTATATAATAATTGGATCAGCCAACATCAACCAGAGGTCAATGGATGGTGCCAGGGACTCGGAAATTGCAATGGGGGCTTACCAACCTCATCAGCTATCCACCAGGCATCCAGCCAGGGGTCAAATCCACGGGTTTAGAATGGCATTGTGGTACGAGCACCTAGGGATGCTCGATAACTGCTTTGCTCAACCAGAAAGTTTGAACTGCATCAGAAAAATGAACCAAAAATCGGAGGAGTATTGGGAGCTCTACGCTCGAGAGACTCTGGACCATGACTTGCCCGGGCACCTACTCAGTTACCCGATCGGGGTTGCCTCAAATGGAGAGGTGATTGAGCTACCTGGGATGGAGCACTTCCCTGACACCAAAGCTAGAGTTCTTGGCTCCAGAGCTGATTTCTTGCCTCCAATTCTCACTATTTAGTAGCATTTTTCATCCGACTAATATTTAATGTTGTAAATAAAATCAAATGGTTCAGACTCGATTCAGAATCGTTCAACTAAAAGTTTCCTAGTAATATTCTCATAAATTAATCTATTTTCTCAGTATCAACATCAGTCTTATTCAATCTGCGCTACATTGCTGGTTAAATTCTGTGTGTTGTAACTATGTAGTTACGTGTATAAATACAATAAATATATAGTTATGTGATATCAGAATGATGAAATGATGGCAAATATTTTTCGTTCTTCTCCCACAATTAGGTATTTTTTCGGTTATGTTTTCTCATTTTTCTTCATTTTCTACAATGTCTACGGACATAGATATACATCTAAAAAGAACAGTCTGTTTTTACACAGCATATGGTATGGGCCTTTAGCTTTTTCCATGGAAATTTATTAGGAAAAACTTAGAATTTCAGCATCTAAAATATACTATTTTTGCTTCCAATATTTGGTTATATCTATTGAATAAAATCAAGTTGATTTGATTTAATTTTTAACTTTAAAATGTTAAGATTAAGGCTCTAAGCTGCAATTAATGATTGACTAGAATGTTCTAGTATCTAAATTATGGAATCTTCATAACATATTTGTCAAGCTGGTGGGTAGCAAGGCACATCCCTTGCCACCTTGGAGCACACCTTGTTGATGCCTGGATATGATTTTGATTCTTCATTGTACGATGGTATCTATTAACAGATTCAATTAAGTTACTGGGATTTAATGTCACATTATTAATTAAAGCATGTGGATTGTGGAATGAAGTGGGAAAATATTATTCGGTGACGGGATTTGCTCGTCTCTATTATATTTTTCTCTATTTTCTTTTAATACATCATAAAAATATATTTTTTAATAATATTTTTAAAATAAAATCAATCACTTATTTTAAAATATTAAGTTGTATTATTTCTCAAAAAATAAAAGTAATCAGACACTTTTTTATCGTTTGATGAACGTATGCAATTTTCTTTAAATTTTCAATAGTTCAAAGTTCATATCAAAAATTAACGGTGAAAATATTTTTAACAATTCTAATATTTTTGTAAATTTAATCTATACATCATAAATTATATATTAGCACATTTGAATGATTGTAAATAAAAATAAATAATTATAAATACCAATGTATTGAAGAAAAATGGGGAGAAATGTACCGGAGAGAGAGCCAAACCCCTCGGTGACCGGTGAAATTGATGAACCAGACAAGGCGGCTAAGGAAGTACTTCTCCCTCAGTTCTAGTTTTATTATAATATTTTATTTTTTTAATAAATTTATTTGATGTTATAATTTTAAAAAAAGAAATAATGATTAAATTAGTAATATTATAATTTTAAAAAAAATAGTGATTGAAGTGGTGAAATATAATATTAACATTATAATTTTAAATATGAGAATAATAATTAAAGTAATTAGTCATATTTGATAAAATAAAAATAATTTAAATAATTTATATTATTAAATTTTTCAAAAAATAAAATTATTATTTTTTAAATATTTTAAAAAAATATTATAATTTTTATGGGACAGATGGAATAGTATTTTGCACCAGATTTGTTGTGTAAAATGAGAATCTATTGAGATAGAATTGTGTATTGGAAAAAGGCAGAGACCCATACATAGTGTGAACACTCCGTCTGAACTTTAAAGTGAGGGTTTTGTTTTGACATATAAATCAATTTTGTGCGTGATACAATTAACATAACACAGTAACTTTTACATATTACAAAATTTTAAGATTTTATAGGACTCGAGTCGTAGAGAATATGTGAAATTGATAATAACTTTCGTCATGAGTTTCAAAATTTTATTAAAAAAAAAATCGAGATCAATGGTAGCTGGTACATATCAAATAAAAAGAATAAAAATCGAAGGGCTTTTGGGAGTTTTTTAAAAATAAAATAAAAAAGTATTGATAAATATTAATTTATAATGATGACATACTTTATAGTTTAAAAAAGAAGAAAAAATAAATAATTTCTTACCTATATCATTTAAAATAAACTAACTGACCAACCTTAAGGAGAAAATTAAAAGAAAAAAATAAATAATTGAAGAACAAAAGCTTTATTCCAACAGTAGAAAAGAAAAAAAGTCATTAAAACAAGAGAGAACTTGTTTGTCATAATTTATTAGATTGGTTTATTTATGTATTTAAATAAGTTATAAATTAAAGATTATAATATTTTTAATTTACTTTAAAAAATAATTGATAAATATATTCTAATAATTGATAAATATATTTCTTAGCAATCTGATGGCCCGAATCACCTTTAAACAGTTTTTAGAGACACTGATACCCGCAAATGAAGAGGTATATATTTTAATTTGCTTTCTCATTCATTTTGTGCCATTTCGTATTATTGTCCTGTTTTGTTTCATTGATTATTAGTAATTATAGTTTATTTTTTAAAGTTAATTTTTTAAAAATTAAATTTAAAAAATAATTTAAATTTTTTCATAGGTTAAGTATAACAATATTATTGATTTACTTTAAAAATTAGTCAATAAATATATTTTTTTGCTCAAAAAAAAATTATAATTAATAAATAAGATATAAACTATTCTAAAATAAGTTGTACCAAACAACCAATATATACTTATTCATTGTGTTATTTTAAATTATGTACTTCTTATTTCTTATTCTTTTGTATTATAAAATATTTTTTAATCCGAATTATACATATATTGTCTGAGACTAGTTGTTAATTATTGTGCTTGTTTCTCGCTTTGTCACTAATATTTTATCTTACTCAATCTATCCGTCTCCAAATAAGTGTAATAGTTTAATTTTTAATAAAATTTAAAATATATATTTAATATTATAATTTTAAATATGATAATAGTGATTAAATTATTAATATTATAATTTAAATAATAAAATAATAAAATATTATATTAATATTTATAATTTTAAATAAAAAAATAGTAATTGAAGTAATTGATCATTTAAATAATTTATATTATAAAATTTTATTTTAAAAAAATTATAATTAATATAAAATGTTAAAAAAAAATAAATATTATATTTATTTTGGAATACGAAGCAACTGACATCATTCACTCCGAGACATAGTTATTAATTATTGTACTTGTTTCTCACTAAGTCACTAGTATCTTCTCCTAAGAAGCAACTGACATCATCCACTTGGAACACTTTCACACACTGGTGTACATCCGTGCGGTGAAAGACCAAAAGTACTAAAGGAGCGGTTACCAGTCCCTCTCCCTTCCAGAGCTTTAAAAAAAGCCACCAACACGGCAACACCAATACCAACCAGCTTTTATTGCCATTCTTGATTCAAATTCAAATCAAAATTAAACTCAGCTTCCTCTCTCAACCAATAATCTCCCACTTCTTTATTTTCCCATTGAAGAAACCATAAAATAATCCAATTTGTGAGCCATTATATATATATATATATATATATATATAATCAATTTGTCATTATTTCCCTGCAAACATCACAAGTACTCCCTACCATATATAGATGCATAGAATCTTCCACCCATTCCCTGAAAACTCTCCCTTCTTCTTGTTTCTTTCTCTCTGACAAATTAAAGAATCCACCATCATCTTCGTCATTGCCATGTCTTCTTCAATCTTGAATACAAACAGTGTGGTGTTGGCCACAGCCATGGCCGTCTCTGGCACCGTTATTGTCCTCGCTTTACGCCTTCAGAAATCTCTCCAAACCCAATTAATCTCTGTTGATAGTAGTAATAATCATAATGACCCAATTCCCCTGTCGTCATCCCTCCCGATAAGATCTTGCATCTCTTCAGGTTTGTAGGACCAATTTCACTCTCGCTTTTGCATAATATTGTGTTACTATTGGTGTTCTTTTGTGTAAAGTTCGGGTTAATTAACTGTAATTTATGTGGGGTGTCATGATCAGCAGATGAGAAGAAAAAGAAGAAGAAAAAGAAAAGGGTGCACTTTGCAGAGGATGTGATGGACCCAGCTGGTAACAGTGAGGAATTCAGGAAAAAGCTCCACCGAAATGCTAAAACGACGACGAATTGTGGGAACATCAGTAATAATAAGGTGAGAGACATGCCGGCAAACAGGATGGCACTGTACAATGGGATTCTCAGGGACCGGATTATTCACCGCCCTGCCTATTCATATTGACCTTTGACTTCACTAACTAATACAGTATTAACGTGTACTGGTTTGTGTCAAATCTCTCGTTTACCCTTCATTCTGTACATAACTCTCTACTTCGTATAGAAGATGATCTTCTTTTATTATATATATATATATATATATATATATTAACGGTCAAATTAAGTACCCTCAAGCACCTTTTTTTTTCTTCCATAAATCTTTGTTTTGTGTATACGAAGCCTAGAGGTCTAGAGGGTCAGGTTGTACGTAGTTGTAACAAGTTGCTAAGTAGATTGGTTGAATTGAGATCTGAGGAAAGTTGGTGGAAAAGAAAAGGAATATTGTAAGTAATTGTTACTCCTTTTTTCTTCTTCTCACTTTTGACCCAAATAATTTCTCAAATATTCTCCAAACTCTCCTTTTCCACAAACTTTATCAAACTTTCGTTCATTCTAGCATTGGAGTGCCAAATTTTAGATCTCATGTCTATCAAAGAATATTTTGTTATATTATCCAATTATTGTTGCAAATCTTTAGACTTAAGATTTACTTTTTATTAGGGGCGTAAATGAGTCAAATCGAGTCGAATATTGACGTACTCAGATTTTACTCGTATATTTAACGAATTATTTATTGAATCAATACCGAATACGAATCGAGCTCGAGTAATTTGAAGTTTTCAAGCGAATGTTATCGAATATCGATATAAAAAATAATTTGATAATGTTCAAATAATTTATCGAATTTTAAAATATGTTTATATTCTACTCGTTAATATTTTGAATCGAGTTTAAATCGAACTTTTAATCGAACGATTTTGAATAAATCTCAAACCGTTTGATTCTATTTATAGTTTTACTTCTTACAACTTATTTCAGAATAGTTTATAGTTCATTTATTAATTAAAATGTGTTATGAGTTTAAACAAAATATTTATCAACTAAATTTTTAAAATAAGTTGGTAATATATGTCATATTTAATTTTTTTTAATTAATCAAAATAAATAATTTTAAAATAGTTAATTTTTAAAAATAAATTATAATCAGTACGAAACAAGTCATGCTATCATGCTAGTAGAAAATACTTGTAAAAATTAATTTTAAAAGTAAGAACTTTTAACAAATTCAAAAAATATATTTTTTAATAATATTTTTAAACAATTTATAATTTTCATAATTATATTAATTATAGTCAGACATATACATATTTTAAACAATATTTTAAACAATTTTTTTTAAATTAATAATATTCTTATATCTAATACAAAAAAGGAAAAAAAAAAGGTTGCCCAGGTGCATGCATTTGTCGTCTTCCTGTATTCGCTTAAAGATAACTTGATTGGGCATGACGTCTGGTTTTACTAGTATTTAATTGAGTTATCAATTTTGAATGACTTATTAATCTTTTTTACATCTATTGTCTCTTAATTTACAACTTTAAAATACTGACAACCATCCTCAAGTGTGCTGAGTGATGTGATGTGTATTTAGTACCTTGAAAAATATTCTGTCCACCTGATAAGTTTTGAGTTTGGCAATTTAGGCTTGATCAATGTTGGGTTACAATGAGCTTTGAAACCTCCTTATATAGGAGAGGAGGAAGGTGTTTCAGCAGATTACTAAATTGAGTTAGTAAATTTGTATGGTGATTAACATCAATAGATAATAATATGATATCATCAATGTAATTGTTGGAATGCTTCTTTACTCATAGGTGCTGGAATATAGTTTAGTTGTCAACATTGTTTTAGTACATAGCAAATTTCACTACAAAAAGTTATGTGATCGGGATCTTCAAGGCATTTAGCAGGTGTAACCTGATTGAATACTAGCAAAATTGGACGACATGCCCAATCAAGTCATCCTTAGGCGAATACAGGGTGGCCCTGCCAATCTCACTGTGTAGAATTAGTTCAAATATCCTGATCATTGTTTTTTGAAAAAATTCTAAAAAGAATTTTGCTACAGGTAAATTTATAAACAAAAAACGATTCTTCAGAAATAAAATATCCTCCAAGAAATATGATAAATGCTATTTGTGCAAACGCCCGGGTCATTATGTAAAAAATTGTCCAAATAAAAAAAAAAAAGAGGAATAAAATATTATCCCAAGTCTCACAAATTACGAACATCTAATTTGACAATGATGATGTAAAATTATTGTTCTTTGAAGTTGATCAAGACGAGCCATACATTGTTTTTGCACTTAATACTATGAAAGAAGAAAACCATGAAGAATCAACTGAAAAACAAGATGGAGAGCCATAAGGATTCCAATAATTTTATGAAATAGCCTCAATCTCTTCAGCCCCTCAAACTCCTTTGGGAATGGTTAACTTGTTGCCAGATAAATATGCTTGGCCAATCAAGTTGATATCATTATTTGATATAGGCGCAATAAGATCAATTCTAAATCCAAATATCTTGTCTGATAATTACTGGCAACCATACAAACAATATTTTAAAGTTGCAAATTCAGATATAATGGAGATCAAAAAGACCAGTAAGTCAGTCAAAACCATAATCTTTCCATATCTCACTTCCACAAACAAATTACTGGGTTCATCACTTCCTGTAATAGATCTTGTATTGGGCTATGATTTAATCTCCCATATGACCAAGGTTCAATGGAAGTCCCATGATTTACAATGAAAATTTTGCCAAATATTTTTTCCAAGTCTAAGGAAGAAGGAATGGCTAATGGTTGGGCAATTTTTAGATAAATTGATAGTAGTTGTGCAAGTCATGTGGGAAATGATGAAAATCTCTTTCAATACAAAATTTGTTGAATACCAATATTCTTTAGACAATCTAACAAACTTTTTGTTCATTTTATTTAGATTTTCTATTTTTCTTCTTATACTAAGCTTTGGCTTGGGTTAGTCAGCCGATTAAAGAGTCATCCGGCATGTCAGATAAATTGGAATTTACATGTGCATCTCTATGCATTGCCTAATTAAGTCAATTCGAAAAAAATACTACGTAAATGTGGATCAAATTTTAAGTACAACTTGTTTCTTGACTTTGACTTTATGATCATTGTGATAGCACCATTATTTAACTTTAAGAGTTTTTATTTACTGGATAAATAACCAAATATTATTAATAAATGTGGGAGTTCTTTTTGAAACAATAATATAAGAGTGGCTGATCAATATGAGATTAAAATAAATAAACAAATAACATAGATAAATAAATAAGGGGTTTGTTTGTTACTGTTTATTTCAAAATAATTTATAGTTTATTTGTTGATTATAATTTTTTTTAGTTAAAACAAATATTTATTGATTAACTTTTTAAAGTAAATCAATAATATTGTTATACTTAACTTATGAAATATTTAAAATTATTTTTTAAAAAATTAATTTTTAAAAATAAACTATAATCACTAATAATTAATATTGCCGAACAGGGCAAAAGTCAACTTTTGACTTGGGAGAACAGGGAGGCAGGGAGAAAGGTAGGACGAATCCACGAGTATTAATAATTAACAACCACAGCCTTCCGGGACTCTCGTAGCCACTCTTTAAATTAAATGGAATGGAATATTAAGAATTTCCGTTCCATAATCAATGTCTTTCTATAATAAGGTTGTTTACTGGTACCACTAAACTTTATTTCCTTCATTTTGTAAAAAAATAATATTTGAAGATTTTTTGATTAAAAAAAATTATTTATCATTAAATGTATTAGTTAATTTCATTGTGATGTACTAATAATTAATTGATGATAATAAATTGAGAATATTATATCAATATATATTATATTCATTAAAAATTATAAAAAAAAATGAAAATTTAAATAAAATTTTATGTGAAACATATGAGTTATGTTAAATCAAAAAATAAACTCTTTACCTGAAACAATTGTATGTTGATTGATTTTTAATGTGTTTTTATTTTTATTTTAAAAATAAGTTGGTTAATTTATTTCTGTAATAATATTACTTGAAAACCTGGGGAAGATCGAGAATAATTTATCAAAAAATAAACAAAATGGTAACCTGTCGAATGATACAGACAAGTCGCGACGATGTCAAGTAAGTTGTTGGATAAAGGTCTAATAAATAAATATTTAAAACATACGGGCCAACTTGCAACCGAACATTTCATTATGGAAACAGAAATCTACTTGTAAACCACCTTCTCCCCATTTATTACCGTAAGACAGAATATGTGATAAGTCTTAATCAAGTTGATTATAACTTTTTTTTTTTTTTTTTAAATTATAGTTTATACATTGTATTCTATTTTAAAAAGCTACATGATCAATATTTTTAAATAAAATAATATCATTTACTTAAAAATATATAATTCAGTATGAAAATATATGTATATATATATATATATATACTAAACCTTATCATATACCAAGGGTTATGGAAGAATAAAATAAAGAGACAACACGTAGATTACTTTTTAAAAAAAATAATTTATGAATTTATATTTTAAAGTTGTTTTTTAAGACAATAAATGTTTATGTTTTCTTTGACATATTACTCTATCCGTCCTATTAAAATTGACTTATTTGACTTTCTTTGATTAAATTGAACATTTTTTTAAATTTAAATTATTATTATTCTATAAATATATAAACGATGATACTATAATCATAAAAAATTATATCAAGTGTTCTAATAAATCTATTATTTGTTTATTATAATACTTAAATATATAAAACTAGTTATTGATTTTAAAATATATTAATTTAATTACAAAAATCAAATAGACCAATATTTATAAGACGGAGGGGGTTTATAACAAGAAGATTCATAAACATTTCATCTATACTCCTTTAGAGAGTAACATGTTTAAGATATAGGAAAGACAAATTATTTTGTCCGTTTGTGTTATTTTCTCTTTTCTTTTTTTGTTTGTGCTTGTTTTATTTCTTTCAGTGTTGTAAAATTTGATAGACGGATCAATTTGACAGAGGGAATACCTAACTCTTAGGACAAGTACTTAGGGATTATTTTTTTAAGCGTTTTTTAACTCGATCTATATATTTATTTTTTTAATATTTTTTGTGTATAAAAATTGTAAATTAGTATTCATGTTTTTATATAATACTTATTATACACAATGTACAATGTATGCAAGTGAGAATTATAAAATAAAAAATTAACATGTTTAGACAGATTAATAGTTAGTATAGCATGTAAAACAAATAGAATAACGAATAATCATATAACTAAAATAAGATGAGTGATTGTCCATTGTTGGCACTTTAAAGTTTTTAGTTGTCACCGTCGATTGACAGTTTAGAAGATTAGTTAATTTGAGAATTGATGATTGATTATGGATTTTAGTAACGACAAAATATTAAATAAATAACTTAAGAAATAAAATTGAGTAGACAAAAAAAAAGAGTTGAATGCATTGCAAATTTGACCTGCCTAACTCGCTTAATCGGCCGCCCAAATCCGCCTAACCCACGTAATCGACCGCCTATGAGCGTCTAATTGTCTAACCCAAGTTCTTAGCCGATTTAGAGATAATCGACTCGTTTTACCTTCAAGAATGCTTAGGTGGCTGCCTGCTTTGCCGCTTAGGCCAAGTTTTAAAACACTAATATCTCTCTCTCCCTATCTCTCCCTCCCTCCCTCCCTTCCCCTCTCTCTCTCTCTCCCCCCCTCTCTCTCTCTATATCTCATTTAATAATTTTTATAATTTTATTTTTTATAACAAAAATTACATTAAAATTCAAAATTAGTTGTTTAGAATTTTATGTTATTTTATTTATTTGTGTATGATGAATTTTTTAAAATCTATTTACAAATTTAAATTATTATAGTAAGTTTAGAATAATAAATTGTTATAAATCAATTGAATGACATCTATTTTTTTTTTACAATTTTTGTCGGGCAAACTAAAATACAAAGACGATCTCTCATTTATGAAAATTGATATAAATTTAATTTTAAAACATTACATAAAATGTGTGTCATAAATAAATTATTAAGTTATCTATCTACTTTTGTTGCTTTCCTTTTTTTGTTTTTGTTTTTAGTTATTTTTAAGTATTAACTAAAATGAAAATTCAAAAATAGGTGGTGTTAGAACTTTTATTTAAATTTAAAAATGGGTATTTAAAATTTATGTTACTATATATTCACTTAGTGTATGAAAATAAATATTTATTTTAGATTTTTTAAAATCAATTTACAAATTAAGTTATGAAACTGAGTTTAAAAGAAAAAAATGTTGTGATTTGTAACACTTGTTAAAAAAGTTTATATTATTCATGATTATATGAACTAAATTAAGTGAATAAATTTTTTTTTAGTTTTTAAAATTTTACAAATTGAATTTACAAATCGAATAACATCAGTCTTTTTATCTTCAAAAAGATGTAATATAATTTAATTTTACAATTTTTGTGAAACAAACTAAAATACCAAGTGTTTTCATTCATAAAAATTGATATAAACACAAATTTTAAATATTACATAAAATATGATCTATAAAATAAAAATAAAAATTATATATTTATTTAATTTTTAAAATTTAAATCAAAACATTTGTAATTTATATTACGCGCGGAGCGCGTGACCTTACCTAGTTCTATCAAAGACGAACCTCTGCTGAGCATATTTAATCCTTTTTATTTAGAAAGACGGGACACGTGCGATTCCCGATGCATTGGTCCGCAGATCCTCGCCGTTCACTGGTATGCATTCTAGAACGAATTGAGTCACGCAATTGTCGGTCGTTTCTTTGTTTGTTGGCTACTCAAACCTTTTACACATTGTCATTGGAGTCTTCTGGTCACAACCACGTGACTTCCTCCCAAGGAATTTCCGGTAGAAGTCTTTTCTGTTTTTGGGTACTACATACGGAGGATATATATATAAAATTAAATTCTTTAAAAAAAAAGTAAAAATTTTTATTTTATTTTTATTTTTATTATCTATTCAATTAAATTATTAATAAAATATTTAAAACAATCGTTATTAAAGTATTTTATAACCAAATTTAGATATAACATGCTATACTCTCTATTCCACGTAGATAAAAGAGATCCATGGTGATTCGGTTTAATTAAGACGGTCAAACATTTATTTATCTATTTAAATATTAGACATATGAGATTTAAAAAAACTCACCAAATGACGCAACTATTTTACGTCTTCTTAAATTCAACAATTATATAATATGTTTCTTCAATTTTATTTGTAACAATTGATATTTTCATTATATTTAATCGATTATATGACGAACAAAGAAGAAAAAAAAAAGATAAGTAAAACAGATGCCTTGCCATAAATACAACACGTCTACTTTTTTTTTGGAGTACATCGGAACACCCCTCTACTCTCTTTAATGTCAATTGATATACTACTATAATCCAAAGCTTCCGTTACATCAATGAAATGTTTTGGTAAAGTAAAGATTGGACCAACCAGTCCATCTACGTGGTACCAAAAACCCAAGGATCAAATGAAAATCTCATGATTCTCGTGATGCATTGAACCATCACACAAGCCTAATTTTTCTCTTCCTTAGAGGTACCTTGTACAATTTATAGAGTCAAACGTAAATGTAAATTGACTTCGAATAATTTAAAATATATTAAATATTGTTTAAAAAATATTAATTTAATAAAATTTAAATAATCAATTACACCAAAATATGTTTATATTTAACCTATTGATATTTAAAATTGATCTATAATCAAAATTTTAATCAAGCGAATCCGGATTGTTTGGTTGTATTTACAAATCTATTATCGCTAACACCTACTCTCGCCAAATTACAACTCCCTCTCTCTTTGTCCCATTTATATCATTATATTTTAATTTTTTGTAGAATTTAAAAAATTTGTTTGATGTTATAATTTTAAAAGGGAAATAGTGATTGAAATAGTAATATTATAATTTAAAAAAAAAAATAGTGATTAAAGTGGTGGAGTATAATATTAATATAATAATTTTAAATATAAAAATAATAATTAAAATAATAAATTATATTTAACAAAATAAAAATAATTTAAAAAATTTATATTATTAAATTTTCTGAAAAAGAAAATTACGACTTCTTTGGTGCAACTTACCAAGTTACTATCATCACTTCTCATGACCATGAAAGTTACGTGGCTTTAGTTCGGCGATGTTCCAATCAAGAGATGCCACGTCATACTACGCCTGATCCATCAACTTACTGAACTTTTATTAAGCACAATCACGTGGATTAATGGACATGATTGACAAATTAGATGCTTCTGAATGGATCTTAGTTTGGCATGATCTCATCATCTTTATTTACTAAAATAAGTTATAGTGATAATTTTTTTTAATTAAGAAAGTGTTTTAAATGCTAATAAAGATTCCACGCTACTGGTTCAGCGATTCTTTAATACTACTCCATATAAATTTTTATTTGTCATCACTAATGGCTAACGTGTTACGTACGATGCACATCTGTCTGATAAGTCTAATCACTGTTAGTCTGAAAAGAACCTATCTTTTCAGTCAGCAAAAGAAACCCACCTAAAGTATTAAAAAAATAAAAATAAAAAATAAAAATAAAGAAAAGCTCACCAATAATGTTCTCTCATCTTACCTCATTCTTGGCTGGAACTACAAAGCACGATGCATGAAGTTTATCAAAAAATGGTGTTTTAAATATATAATTATCTGAATTTATTGTCGGATTTTCATTAGAAGACGAGCTCTCTTAATATTATTATTTTTATTTATAAGATTTAAATTAAAAATATTATTTAATAGATACCGAACTCTTTATCACTCGGCTCAATTGATGCATAAAGTTTATCACTGCATTCTTATTGGAATATTGACATATTGGAAATAAATATAAGCTTTAAATAAAACTCTTTTCGTTTCAAGAATTAAGAAAATTTGGTCAGTTTAAAACTTGAAAATTATGAAGAAAAATATAAATTAGTTTAAAAATTAAAAAAATAATAAATCTTATTAAAAGAGAAAATAAAAATCACATATAATCAAACTCGAGGCCTAGAGTGTTCATTGTTCTAATTTTTTTTATTTTTTTTTTGATTAGACATTAAATAATTATTTATTATTTAATTTAATAAAGTACTTAAAATCAATTAACTTCTATTTATATCTGATATTCTCTCAGTCTTATTAAAATTACAACACTTGTTTTTTTTTTACGTCTCATAAAAATTGTAACTTTTTTTTTGAAAAGTTTAAGAATGTAAATTGTCTAAATTACTCTTACTTTATCAAATATGACCCACAACTTCAATTATTATTCTTCTATTTAAAATTATAATATCAATACTAAATTCCAATACTTTAACTACTATTTTACTATTTAAATTATAATATTACTACTTCAATCACTATTCTTATTTTTAAATTTATAATATCAAATATATTTTTTAAATTATGTAAAAAATAAAAATATTATAAAATATTTGAATAAGAGAGAGTAAATCTTTCATTTTTTAGAACATCTATAATAATAACAGAAAAGCTAGGTGGTCTCTGTCGTTGTCAGGTGAGGTGTGCAAACCATATCCTCTCTTTCCCTCCGAACATTAGAAATTACACTAAAAAGCGGGATAAGGATTAACGTCATTTACAACAAACTAAACCATTTTTAGTACTACTAATTGATCATTAGTGGAACTAATTATCGAGATTCTCGGATATTCTGTTAATTAACCTAATATAGTAATTACGGCTGTAAACTTCCAATTGTAGACGGAAAGTTACACAAGAACGGAAGATCTATGTTTCTAGCTAGATATGTCTCCAATTTGGAGTCAGATGATTGTAGTACTTGATCACCCACTAATCAAAGCACAATTATTGTTTATCAAAAACGTGTCCATCAATTATTATTTGTAGTTTTTTAAAAATTGTTAAGTGAATTTATTTGAAAAATCTCACAACTGAGATAATTATTTATAAATTTAATGGTTTTTTTATTCAATTTTCTAGGTGGTTTTACATTTATGTTTTATAAATATTTTCTCATATAACACTTATAATAACTATCTCAAATATTATATGCACGGGATTTAAATTCATAAATTCAATATGGATAAAACATACCGACATTAGTTCAATTACAAGAATGTGCCACGAGAGAGTGAATTACCCTTTGATTCACATAAAATAGACGAAAAGATTTTTAAATTTTTTTTTTTATTTTTTTTGTTCATACCGAATAGGTTTGAGAAATAGCCGCCATTCTCCCCTCGTTTTAGTGCTACCCACGAATACTTGGACGATTAATTGTCCTGAGTTGGCGGATTTTTTGAACACCAATTATTTGCGTATGAGCCAATAATTTTTTGTTTTTTGATAGTTATTTTGTTTTTGTTTATCAATTTTATTTTACTATTTTATACTCCTTCAGTGCCATAATTTTTATAACACATTTTAGCGATTGCATGACATGAATTTTAAGTTGAATGAAAATTGTATTATAATATTTTTTTTTTATTTGGACTTTAAGTAAAAATATAATACATCAATGTACTCAAAAGAATAAATATGAATAAAATTAAAATATTTTTTATACATCTTAAAATTTATGTTGCATAATTTTAAAAATATGTCACAAAAAGTTATAAAAGGGAAGGTTATTCTGTCTCTTATCAGCTTTTATGTTTGTAACTTCTAAATAAGTATGTTTCCCCATTTCGTTTTCGTTTTGATTTATCCTTTCCTTCTTTTGTAAAAGTCCCCCTACGTACGTTCTAAAATATTAAAATATTTTATTCAAAAGTTTAATATCAATCAAAACTATTGATTTATTTGAAATAAATATCAACATAAGTTATTATTTATAATTTATTTATGTGAATTTTTAGTTTATATTTATTTTGAACATTTTTTCAATAAATCTTATTGAGAAAAATTATATGTATAAAAATAATTGTTTCTAATAAACAACAATTACATACTAAGAGATTATTTGATACGTTTTAAACTACATTTAGAAGAAAAAAATAAAAACTATGTGTTTTAAACTATGATTTGATACATAGTGTAAATGAAGGGACGTGTGAGAAGAAAAAAAATCAAATTTGAAGTAAATATGTGTTTTATAATTCATCTTGCCAATAATAAATAAAAACTCATTTTGTTTTTATATTATACTTCTTGTTATCTTTATTTATCTTAACTTATCCTCCTTAACTATATGATTTACTCTTCTTTCGGATTTATATTTCACCCATAACCTGTTAAATTCGGAAAAAACCCAAAGTTAAATTGCGCTTAGTAAAAAATGAAAATGAGGTGACCAGTTTATAAAGATGGTCAAAGATTAAAAAAAATAAAAAGTGGTGGTTACATCCAAATAACAAGAGGGCTAAAAAAATGGGCCTAATGAGTAAGAAATAAAAAATCGGACCAACCAAAAGCTGGATGATGTAGTAGACTGTCTTGGTCCTGATTATACCCTCAAAACCAGAGGCCCACTAAAGGAGTTAATATGTCATCACAAGCCGCGATATGCGGCCCAAGCCCATCAATTCCGCTGGGATATTGTTAGCTCATAATACAAACACCGCGTCCAAACACTGCCCATTTCAGCCAAGTCGAGGAGAACCTAGTGCTCTACTACCGATCAGGTACGTCGCGCTCTCTCTTTCTATGCCTCCGTATGTTAGAATGTTTTGGGTGCATCTAAACTACAAATGAAATTTAATACCAAGTTTGAGATTTTTGTAATTCTGCCTTTGCATTCAACGAACGTAGACCTAGGGTTTAGAATTGATCAATGACTAGTAATTGTATCATTGAGAACAAAAATTTGAATTTAATTCTTAGCAGATTAGTGATTGAGGTCTTCAATAAGATTGTGCTTTACCCCATTATTGAAGTCTTCAATAAGATTTGTTTAGTTCTTTCGTAGGAAGAAGAAGATTGTTCTTTTAATTATCTGCAAGAAGGTTAACGGGTGCAATGTTACCCTGTCGAAGCATTTGAGTTGTGTCCTCCATTAATTCTATAGAAGCAATGATGCCTTTGCAGTACTGCTCAGTTAGTGTAATTACCTTCATAGCGGTTATGGTGATTTTATTTTATTTTTCCTCTGGAGTCTTCTTTTATGAAGGGAAGTCATGACCTGGATAATGCTCAGATCACCAAAACACGTGATCTATAGTCATATTAATAACTCATTCACTAACTGGCGAACTCTCATTGTTTATAGGAAGAACGAATTTTGAAACCTTTTAGATTGGTATTTTACATGAGGGTTGCAAAGAAAAAGAATTAAAAGCATATCTGATAGGGTGCTGGTCCTAGTTAGTGTTTTTTTTCTGGAAACGAATGGGTATGTTTGTTCGTTACAATGTGGCCTCTCTGCTTTGCTGGTTTTGTTGGATATGTTTTCTCCATTCCCAAAGTTGACACTTTTTATTTAGAAAAGTATTCTCTGTTTTAATCTTAGTTGTCGACTATAATTCATATTGCTCCTTTTTGCTAATTATTACTAATATTTGTCACATTTGGTATAAATAAGACACCTGCTAAGTTTTTTTGTTTCAATCTGTAGTAATCATGTATATTTTTTTGACTTGACATCTGATGGGTACTTTTTTCAAATCAGTAGTAGTCATGAAGGTGCGGTCATCAGTGAAGAAAATGTGCGAGTATTGTAGAACAGTCAAACGTCGTGGACGCGTGTATGTATTATGCACCGCCAACCCCAAGCACAAACAACGGCAGGGCATGTCTACTTTTGCTCATGAAGGCCCACTGCCTTCAGTGTATGTATCTTATAAGCGTTGTATTTGTTCTTCTTTGTCAGTTGTCAATCTCTATGGACGTGCTGGTTGCTTATACATATATATGTGACTGTATTTTATGGGTTCAGGCTTGTATTCAGCATCTCTCAAGCTAAATTTTTTAATCATCATAGTCGCTTCATGGTTCCTTGTTTATAATTCAGTGGACTCATATATGATTAGTAAAAGAGACTCATTGGGTTTTCATTATATAGTATTCAAATAAGGATGAGTAAGTTAAGATTATCAACAGTCACGTGAATATTTAGGAAAAAAGACATATATCTTGTTATTGGAAATTCCCTCAACTATTGCAACATTTTATGTTGTGAAAGTTAGAAGTTCCTGCTCTCTAGGGTAGATTGAATTATATAACCTCAAGCATTAACTGAATAGAAGTTGAAAGTTACAAAGTAGTATATAACTTACACAGTTAAGCTGGCTACGAGGTATTTGAATGGAGTTGATTACATAGAAGATCATATCAGCCTGATATGCTCAAACTAGTGTCTTTTTTTTTTTTTTTTTGGTTGTTGGCAGAAATTAGACAACTTGTTTGATTTTCATTTGAATGTCGGACTTGTTTTCTTAATCTATGTTTTTATCGATATCTATTTAGGTCATCATCGGAAACAAGTGTGAAGCAGGAGGTTTCACTTGGTCACAACTCTGGTGCCGGTCTGGCTTCCCTTATACCCAGAAAGAATGAACCCTCTATGCTGTTCGGGTGGAGAGCGGGTCTGGCTTCTCTTCTATTCAATCAGGGAAACAAGCGATAGAAGTTGAAGAACTGGTTGTGAAGTTAAAGTATTATTAGCTTTTCCGAGGAGGCCGTTGAATATTTTTTTTGTGCTTTGTTGCTTATTTGATTATCTTAAATTTTTGTGTTGCGTTGGTTATGCTCATATTTCTCACAGCACAAAACCTGAACTGGGTATGAAGTGGGCTGTATAAAACCATAGTGAAATGTTGGTAGTCCTTTACGAGGAACCTTGATCAATAACATGAACATTGTTTTCGTTTTTTGTTGAATTTTGCCATCTAACTTGAGTTAGGTACTTGGGTCACTAACCGCAAAAGAATCTACATCCTGTAAATGTAGTTGTGAAAGAAGATTGATTTCGAGCTGGACTTCGACCAGGTGCAGTCGCATTTTCAGGAGCCTATGCTGGCCTTTATGATCATTTTCAATTAGCATCGTTGCATTTTTATCATTTGCTTTGTCTAGGTACTATGAATTTCGCATATAAATCGCTCATTTTGATGTCTGTCTACCTAATACTCCATTATAAATCAATTCGAAATTTTCGTTTGTAATGTATTTATACTCATTTTATCTCTTCTTGTTTGATACCATTGCAAAGTACACTAACTTTTCTATCAAGAAAGGACATTACTCCTTTATTAATAATTATATAATTGTGTAAAAAGTTAGGATTAGTTAGTTAGATGAAAAATAAATGAGAGACATTTAAAGATAATTGGAATTTCTTACTAATGTTCTCTAATTATTATTTGTAGTGTTGGAAAATTTGTTCCTCCACTTTATAATATAAAC
This sequence comes from Pittosporum tobira, assembly GCA_032359685.1. Taxonomy (NCBI): domain Eukaryota; kingdom Viridiplantae; phylum Streptophyta; class Magnoliopsida; order Apiales; family Pittosporaceae; genus Pittosporum; species Pittosporum tobira. The sequence goes on from JAUMHB010022167.1 coordinate 36,839, forward strand.
AAATAATTTTACTCTATAATAATAAAAAATGAAAATAAAGTAATTCAAAAAAGTAGATAGATGTATCATAGTATAAAAACATACATCAAATTGACCTATTTTTTGTAAGATAATAAAAACATAATAAGCAAAATGATATCGTTTTATTAAAAATACTGAAACTATTAGACAAATTATATTATATTTATCGTGATTTCATAAAATAATTAATATATTACGAAAAATGATTTATTTTAACTTTATCAGGATAGCTAATTTCATTTGTACTTTGGTAGTTGCTTTCGCTGTTAATTATGTTAATAGATCTATACTCGTTCTTTAAAAAAAAATTATGACCGCTTGTATCCTAAATTTACTTACCTGATTTTCCGTCAATTTTAGCGGTCTTCCGTCCGATTTTGCCTTTTTTTTGGGCCGTCCGTCGCCACTGTTCTTTGTCCTCCTTCCTGTACAGCCAACCTATTGTTCTGTTATATAAGCCCACTACCTTGTTCCATAAGCCCATTATTGTATATACAGGCAATTAATAAGCCTTATGGAACATAATATTATATTGCATGTAATTTAGAATATTAATTTTGACAACTATTGAAATAAAATAAATTATTTATAATTTTAGAATAGAAAAAAATATTATTATACTCTAGATTTAAGAGTAATATTATATTTTTTATACTTAATTCGTTCTAAAATTAGATATATTTTTAAATTTTATGATTATATTAAAAAATAATTTTGTTAGATTTTCAAAATTTAGACATAGTAATATTTTTTATACAGTTTACGGATTTGACATAAATTAAAATAAAATAAATTTACTTCAAATTTAAAATTTCACAAATATACTATATTAAAACAATATGTATATCGAATTTTAAAACGAAAAATTGAATTTTAAAATTTTATTAAATTACTACATTAATATACGTATGTGTTTATAATTTTAGAATAGAAATAGTACTACTATACTCTACACCTATAAGTGATTTTTTTATTTGAAATTATTTTTATTTAACAAGTTTTTCTTTTTAATATCAATACCCTCTTACCAACCATAATTTTTTTACTCATTTAAAAAAAAAAAAAATTAATTTTCTTTCATCCCACAGTGATTCCAATTTTTTATTTTAAAAATCTTTTTCAAATCACATATAGTTAATATCTACAATTTTTTGAAGGGATACACTTTTTATGAAATACTGACAGTAATTAAATATGTAGTTTAATAAAACTATAACTGAAAAAATTATTGTTTTTGTTTTATAAGATAAACTAAAATACAAATATTAAAATATAATAATTTAAATGTTATATAAAATATCTATTATAAATTATTATAGTTAATATCTATGATTTTTTGAAGTGGTACAATTTTTATGAAATAATAACAGTAAATTAAATATGTAATTTAATAAAAATATAACTGAAAAAATTATTGTTTTATTTTGTAAGACAAACTAAAATATAAATATAAGCTTTTATTTATAAGAAAATAATTTAATTATTATATAAAATATCTATCATAAATTATTATATTATCTGTTTATATATTTTTCAAAATACATATATTTTTTGAAATTTAAATCAAAAGAATTATAAAGAATAACAAGCGCTATTTAGCTAGCATGTTTAAAAAAAAAAAAAAACTATCTTAACAATTTTAGGATGTGGTAAATGGTTGGTACTTAGCAGTTGGTATTACTATTTAAAACTCGTTTTCCTGGTCTACTGTACGATCGACTCATGGGTAAGAAATTTAATTTGTAGTCCAGGGGGGGTCCTGCACAAGGAAGAAACTACTCTAGCTTAGGCGGCGGCAATCAGGAAAGGTAGAAACTGTACCAGGTAAAAACAACTCCGTAGTTTTGATCTTCTGTTAAATTTATGGAAAGCATAAGACTTTTCATCAATTATTGTAGTACAAGCTGCTCTTACGTATCTGGTTTTCTTGATATTGACTTTGCCTTCTTTCAGATGTACCACTCAATCACAAGATCAGTCATTTTCGATGTTCCAATTCTATGATCCCCAATTATTTCGACGCATTTAGTTATGATTTTGCACCGATCTTTCACTGACTGGATCAATCACTTTTTCGATTGTATGGGGTAAGTACTCGATTTCTCCCCTTTATAACTTCTGGTTACAATCTGATTTCTTTCTTCGGAAATGATGAATTAAGGTTATTGAATTGATGTTGCTGAAGGAAAGATTTGTTCCCCCCCCCCCCCCCAATTCTTTTTAATCGACTGAATTAGGGTTACCTCTTTATTGTTGTTAGTTTAGGGGGTTCTTTGTTACTTTTGTCAACCAAAGCTTAAAGATCGTAATTTTCTCTATTACAGTTTTCAGATAATACTCCTTTAATACCCAATGCTTTATATTCAGCGTAAGGAACCTTCATAGCATCTCTAACTTGCAGTTTACAGTATTTTATAAAGTTGAGGAATGATTATCAATTTTATGAAAGATTTGGACTTGGGGCACCTTCTTGTAAGTTTAATTTCAAAAGAAGTTTATCCATGAACTTATTATCCCCATCAGGGAGGAAAACTAATCATTATAAGACAAGGAACTTCAAGTTCCTTTTAGGTTCATTTGATCCTTGCTTCGTTTGAAAAGACAATTGTCGCTAGAAATAGTATCAGAATGGGGTTAAATTTTGGGAGTTGGACCTTGAGATCGATGACTCGTTGACTTTGGTTACAACAAATAGTAGTACTGACTCTGTGCAAACGACAACTATAGCACCAGTCTCATGCCCTTCTAGTTAAATCTAATCTAGCTTGAAGTTTGAAGCTCTTGGGATGTTAAAAATGTTGTTGCTAATGTTAAGGCATTGGTGTCATACAGTCATCAAATTTTGAGTTCAAAGGGCATTAGGGTTTGAGGATGGCTGGAAGGGTGTAGAGGATTAAGGTGTTTATAGTTAGACCCATCAGAGTTGCGTGGATGATCCCAAATTCCTAATAATCTCTAATCTCTGTGGTGTTTGTATAATAGTAGTCTATCTTTTGCGCCTGCAAGTCCATGAACTCATGGAGGTAGGGATCTCCGTGGACCTCGCAAAGCTAATATTATCCATTTTCCCCTTTTACCCTGGAATAAGGAGAACTGGACCTCCAGTAAAATAGTAATGAGAATGTGCCGGAATTTTCTTTGCAATCAATTAATTTAATCTGGAGGTACATAGAAAGTGTGTAAGTTTCAATTTTTTAAATGAATTGATTTTGGCAACAGTTCTTTATAAATAAAGCACATACATGGATCTGCATATTTTGTAAATCATGCTCAATATTTCATGGTACTTTATGTTGCACATATCTGGTTGATTTACCTACAAATTTATTGGTTGGCATTTAAACTGGATTATCTTATTGTCACCATTACTGGTATCTACTAAACCTGAATTGTAACAGAGCAGAGGTTGCTTTGGTTGCTGTACCAAATCCACAGCCAAATCCACACCAATTACTGCTGTGGATGAACAGTCAAAGGGTCTGAAAATTCAAGGGCAGACAGTGAAGAAAACTGGTATATCAGAGGATTTTTGGAGCACCAGCACATGTGATATGGATAACAGTGCATTTCAGTCTCAGGGAAGTATATCGTCTATCAGTATCTCGAACCCAAGTCTCAGCCAATACGGTGGCACTGGCAGCAGTAGCAACCATAACGAATTTGTTAACCATGGCAAGTTCGGCTTTAATCTCTTACAATGTTCTTTTAGATGTTTGAGGTCTTGCAGCGCTTATTAAACTAGAATACAACTTTAATGCATCTGTAGTTTTCTCAGTATTTTTGTAGTGTAAATAATCTTCAGAATTTGTTGAACGCAGGACTTCTTCTGTGGAACCAGACGAGGCTTCAGTGGACTGAAAGTAAAAGGTCTGAGAATCAGGGGAAAAAGCGGGAACCTGTTTTAAGGTTTGTATATTTCCCATTGTTCGTCCATTAAGTGTCTCATATATTGGAGCTGTCATTTCATGATAAATTTTTGTTACTTGTCCCTATTTCCTTATAGATAAGAGGTTATATGTTTAATCTGTGTGCCAAATAATTGTGTTCTTGTAGTTGGAATGCAACTTATGAAAATTTGCTTGGGACTAATAAACGATTCCCTAAGCCAATCCCTCTTCCTGTAAGTCAGCAATTCGGTACTTGTAATTATTTCTGGTGTTGAGCTTCATTTTAAGTGCGGATAATGCTTACCATAAATTGGTTCCAACTGACAGGAAATGGTTGATTTTTTGGTGGACATATGGGAGCAAGAGGGTTTGTATGATTGAGGATGCTGGACTTACGAACTTATCAAGTTTCTTACTTTATCGGGGCTTCTCGTAAGTTTGAACTATTTCAGGATTGGTGTATAGCTGCTTGCAAAGGAATAGTATTATACACAAGACAAGAGTTTGAGGAAAGAGTGTGACTGAAAATCATATTCTCTATTTTAATTTTAAGATCATCAATTGTAATTTTCTTTCTTGTAAACGGGGTACTGAAACATCTTCAATACACTGCACAATCCAAATATGCCGCCTGTGAGAAGGATATATGATGATTTGGTACTGTGTTTACCGTGGATTTAAAACGATTTATCAGCATAATTGTATTTCCACAAGCGAAATTGATCAGGCATCATTATTACATGAATAGTAAATGGGTTTTAGACGACCTTGTGAAAATATCAGTTTTGTTGGAAATATCTATTCCCTTTTCTTATTATGGTCTTTTCAAAGGGTTTGAGTGTGTAAGCAAAGAGATGCCACTTATGAGAACGTGTGAATGAACGTGCACATAGAGAAGATTTGGGTCGGGTTCTTTTAATTAGGAAGTTAATTGTTTGAAGCAAAGGTATGGCTTTCGACGAACCAACTCTATTAGGAGGTGGATCATAGTCCAGGTGTACTTTCTTTGTGTATGAAAGTTGTTCTAAAATGGTTACAGGAAACAACACAGGCACGTCACAAAGAAATCTGTTCACCCAAAAAAGAAAATTTGTGGCCAATTTTATAGCCAAGTGTATTTTGTTGTGTGATTCTAGGACACACTTGGTACAAGGCTTAGAGTTCGAAAAGAGTTCATGAGGGAGAGAGAGAGAGACCCACCATCGCTGAGCTTTGAAATTAGTCTGATTACAAATGACACACAAATCACATGTAGGCATTAAAACAATTAGCATATTATATATATATATATATATATATGTATATATAAAGAGTCATTAGATTCATATAAAAAAAAAATTTAATTCGTGTCATCTTTATTGCACCGAGGAAAATAATTTATGATACTCTCCTCCACTCAATTCTGTAACGTCATCGTGACATGAGTGGTTCAGTAGCTTTCTCGCACTTGTTCCCACCATCCAGCCACAATGTTCCACGTTAAGGTCCTCGGAAGTTATTAAAAAAATTAAAATATTACAACGAGGAGTAATTAAAAAAAAAAAAACCCACCTTAAAACCAAAATCTCCAGAAATCTCGGCAAGGCTCAGAAAGATACATATCTGAGTTGTTATTATTGGAATTGATTATAACTTTTTTTTTAAAATTATTTTTTTATTAATTAAATTTTTTTATAAATTAAATACTATTAATATTATCAATTTACTTTTAAAAAATTAATTAACAAATATCTTTTTTCTTTAAAATTTTAATTTTTTTTAATTAATAAATAAACTATAAACTAAGTATTCTGAGATAAAATTATGTTAAACAAACATATCTCAAGTACAAACCACCGCAATAAAAAAAGTATAGCACTGATTCTAAAGAAACGTGAGACCGTGAGAACCTAACTCAGATAATTTAATACGTATTCCAACGCGAGGTCCCACATCTTAAGATTATTTTTTGATAATTTAATACGTACTCCATTCTTTTCAGTATCAAAGTTGAATTAAAGAAATTATATTTTTTTTACAAAAAAAAATAAAATGCTTACAATAATTTTTCTATACAGTGCTAAAATTTATTTATATTTTAATAAAATAATATTTCATATTTTTTTAAAATAAAATTTATTTTTGATTCTAAAATATACAATTTTGTTTTTTTATCTATAACTTTAAAACGAAGTTGGTGTATTCAAGACTACAATGAATCCGGTTTTCCAATTTTTCTGAAAAATCAAATAACCCCATTTGACTAAAATATGCATTCTGCTTTCCCATTCAGTTCTTTTTCCTATGAAAGATTCATTTGACTAATTAATTTATTAGGTTTTGAGTATTATATATGTCTCCATATTTTTATAACAAAATATTATTATTTTTATTCTAAATAAGTAATAATTATTAGTTTATGGTATGTTTCAATTATAGATAATTTTATATTGTAGTCTATAATATCTGTAAGTTATTATTTTATTATAAATAAAAATAAAATTTGGAGCCATTTCTAAAAAGAAAAAAGTATTTTACAATTACTTTTTATAAAAAAGTTAAAAGTTAAAAAATAAAAAATAAAATTATTATTTTTTAAAATATCTTTAATTTTATAGCAGATAAAGAGTATGAGACAAGGAAGAAGATAAAACCGTGTGCATAATCAGTTTTTGATGGCTTGATCACAAGGTTTTGTCACAAAAATAAAAAATAAAAAATAAAAAATTGTTGACTATTAATGCTGTTCATGAAAGTGTGAAACACAAAACTAGAATGAAAACATAGCTGGATTTTTAGCCCCCGGTCGCTAAATTAATCTAATTCCACGTCTACCTTCATATCTGTGAGTAGCTTGCTCGTGGTATGTGCAACGCAGGTGATACCATAGCCTCTTTTTTTTTTTTTTTTTAAATTTAATTTTTTAAAAAAAATTATTTGTCTATAATTCCCTTTTAATCCGTTTTAAAAATAATATTATATATTATATATTATATATATATATATATATAGATTTCAAAAGCAAAACTAGATTTCTATCATCCTATGATAACTTTATGTACGTATTCTCTATTTTCCAAAATTAAAAATATTTTATATTTTTTAAAGTAATTAAAATTTTAGAAATATATCTAAAAATAAAAGAAAATTATAATTTCAGAAATGAGGGAATCCGTACGGAAAGTTATCTTAGGATTAAAAAATAAATAAAATTAGCCATTATATCTATTCATAGTTGTGGTATCGTTTCCATGACCCATCTCGATTGCTCGGCTTTTATCAATGAAGTGGTAATGTTTGTTTGGTTTTCTAGCACTGAAATCAACAACATTATGTTGATTGACACCAAATTTGCTTGTACATTTGGTAGGAGTAGGAAGCAATTGAAAGTTGGTTTACTTAAATTATTAATTACCTAAGGTATGATTAATTTAGTTTGCAAGTTGATTATAACAATGATTAATTAGCTTAAGGAGGAAAGAAATTAAAGTACCACTATTTTTAAATAGTTTCCCATTTGATGAAAGAAACATAAGTGGGGTAGAGATGTTATTGATTGATTCAAGTGGATCAAATGCAGTTAATCTTGGCGAAAAATGCACAAGTTGGTATGGATCAGATACAACCAACTGCACACTTGGAAATACATTACAAAGTTATGAACCAAGAGTGGCCCATCTGTAGCCAGAGAATAAATTTATTTAAAATTAAAAAAAAATGATGATGATGATGATTATTATTATTATTATTGGGATGAATTTACAAAATTTAAAATTATATTTAAAAATTGATCATGTGAAAATAAACATGACAATACTCGTCAAATAAATAAAGTAGAAATCATTGATCGGAAACTCGATCCATAAAAAAAAAAATAAAAAATAAAAAATAATAATAATAATAATTTAGAGATCAAAGAATAAATCAAGGTAAATACTAGTATCAAGAAAGATAATGACAGGCAATTTCTTTAGTTGTAATTTTCAGGGCAAGTGGGTGTGAAAAGGTGGAGGTGAAAAACAGAGATCGATCCAGTGATTGTAGTAGTCCTCTGTCTCTGTCGGACCAGCCGCTTCCCTCGTTTTCTTCATCAGTCACGCGCTTTTTTCAAAATCACAGCCCATGCGAACGTACCTACGTAGCAACCAGGAGGATGATGTCCTACATACGAACTCATTCAATGCACATTTGACATGCAATGTACCACTTCCCCTCTCTCTCTCTCTCTCTCACACACACACACACTACTCCGTATATGGAGTACTTTATATACATATATATATATATATTTATATATACGCATATAAAAACAGATTTACGGTTAAAATTGATTAAATATTATTATGATTTATACAATTGAATTATTAAAAAAAAAATTGTTATTAAAATAATCTATACCTAAATTTGACTGGTAGATTCTGGTTGTCTTAACATCATTTCAAGAAGTAACAAAAATAGATCATCTCAAAATGGCAAGAGCTTTCTCGGAAGGATTGATATTTGCAAGAGTAAACTTTCCTAATACTCATAGCCTTCTATTATATTTAGAAAACTACAAGTATTTTATTTATTTTTTATACCAGTATGGTTTGACACTGATGGAATAACTTAGTTTGGAGTAGATATGTTGGGAGAGCTTCTCTCACACAACCTGTGGGTTCGACTCGGCTCGAATCGGATTAATCGGGACAAATAAAAACTCTGGACAACGAGTATTTTTTATTTTTTGAAGTCAATTTGATTTTTTTTTTCTAAATGCAAATTGAATATTCAACTATTTAATTTTGGATGGAGTAGTCCCAATACTTGGATACTTGTTAATTTGTTATCGTTCTTTTTTTTTTCTTTCATCAAAAAATTTCAAATTAATTTATTAGTTTAGTTTGTTCAATGTTTTATAATCGAAGGGTTTATTTGACGTACGAGTGCGTGCGTAGGGGTGTGTCATGTGTGTGTGTGTTTGTGTGTGTGGTATATTTCGTAAATTTATGAGTGATTAACTGTTAAGATTAATTATAAATATATAAATAAAAAATAATTTTATAATAAATTAAAAACCCTAACCTGCACATATGAGTGGATTATATGGACGACTAGTACTAGTAATAATACTACTCCATTCGTTAATCGGCAAATAAATTATCTGCATGTACGGACTTTGATTTTGAGATATAACTACAAGTATGATAATATTTATTTTGTTCTCATCTTAATTAGCTTTATATTTAATATAAATATACATAAGTTGATTCATTGAATTTATATGTCTTCTAAAGAAAAAAAAAAAAAAAGGGTACCCAATTCCAAATCCTCAACCCGGCATCATTAATTCATTATGCATATTTCCTACTTTTACCAAGCAGGCAGATAATGCTGGGTAGAAAAATAATTTCTTACTGTACATTAATTATTTTACTTTACATATTATTATTCTGGAAAAGAAAAGGCACAACTTTAGAGGTACGAAAACACAATAAGAGAAAAAGAAGGTTGAGCGGTGGAAATTAATTGTCAAAGTATTTTTTATTTATTAAAAAGGATAAGAAATTAAAGACTAGAAAAAGAAAAAAAGGATTGATTGCAACAGTTGGTATTACTGTAGTAGGTGTCCATTTTCAGTGTCCAATTTTCAGTATTACTAATACGACGTACTACCCGTCTCACCACCGCCTATTTAATATTCATTTCGTTTTATTTATATTATAATATTTATTTTTTTAAATATTTTATATTATTATAATATATTTAATTTAAAAATTTTAATAATATTAATTGTCTAAATTATTTTTACTTTATCACATATGGTTTACCATTTTAATTATTATTATTCTATTTTAAATTATTATATTAATACTATAACTCATTACTTTAATTACTATTTCACTATATTTTTTTATTTAAATAATAATATCAATTACTATTTTTCTAATTAAAATTATAATATTAAACACATTTTTTAAATTTTATACAAAATTAAACGGTTACGATCTGTTTGAGACGGGAGTAGTAATTAATATAATATTTTCAAAGTTCAATGCACCCATCACACAGCAAAATCAATGTCAACGAGAAGTGAACCGCAAAAGGTTATGCATGCAAGCAAATTCCCAACCCTAGCCTCTTGAAAAAGTCAAACAAGTTACGTCTGAGATTATGAGCATTATGTTGACCGTTGTTTATCATCCAGTCAACAACCAACAAACTTATTTAAGGTACTTAATTAATTAGTACTATAGAGACACTTAATTACTTAATGTTTAACTTCATTACCGGGGGCTAAATTTCTTGATTCACATTTCACATCCAAGGTTGTCCATGCTTTCT
>JAUMHB010022168.1:0-11508 GCA_032359685.1 Pittosporum tobira
TTATCAAGTTGTAACTCCTCTATTACTGTTCTTATCAAGTTGTAACTCCTCTACTATAAAAGGAACTGATGTTCTCTATTTCAGTATATCAATATCATTATTAATAAAATATTTTCTTTATTCTCACAATTATTATCATACTATAATGTACTATTAAGTGTGTTCTCCAATAATTTTACTATAAAAAAAAAAACGTAAATCTTATAATTGGTGTTTCACAAACTGAACTTGTAATAAATAGAAGGCTGAAGTTCTGTGTTCATTTTTGTGTCGACAGAATTTCATGACCCTGAAAAAGTTCCCATTTACGTGTCTGACAGATTTTTACTACGTATTTTTTAACTGAAAAAGTTCTTACCTTTGTTATTGTGTGTAGTTAATTTAATTAATTTCGAATTTGTTTTCAGTAATTTTGCTTTTTTTCTCCTCTAAACTTAAAATTAAAGACGACAAAAAAGGAATTTCGGAATAAGGTAAATAAAAACGCGTGCAACCTTTTCCTCAAGAATAATCTCTCCCTCCCTCCACAATTGGCCCACACACACACACGAGACACCCAGTAAGAATCTTCCCTCTGTGATCGTCGAAGGATCATTGAATTGATTCAGCTGCTTTGATCAATTTGGAACTGTATACAGCTTAGATCGAGGTCTGAACTCGTCTTCTGCAATCATTCGTTCGTCAATTGCCTCCGTCGCTAAAAGGATTTTCAGTAGAGGGTGAAAATTAGGGCTAAATCACAGGAGGTCGGTCATGGGACAAGCCTTTCGCAAGCTCTTTGATGCCTTCTTCGGCAACAGCGAGATGCGAGTATATCTCTCTCCTTCTTAATTCTTTACTGATATTCTTATCGTTAATTGTAATTATTAATTTTATTAAATTGTTTAGGTTTTCATCCCATCATACGTACTTCATTTCAAAATTTCAGCAGCTCTGCTTATTTATAATGATTATGATTTCAAGCTAGTGTTATATTTGTTGTTTCTCGTTGGAGTTGTCTTAGTTACTCGGTAACCTACAGGTGTTGATTGTTCTGTAGCTGGCAGAAAGCCTCGTGAAGTTATGTGTTATATAGAGTCTGATATGTATTCTAGCTCAGAATTACATGTCTACTTTGTAATGGATGCGTTCATATGAAAACATTTGTATAGCTGCATATTTTACTATTTGTATGTTTATGACTACTGCTACTTTATGGGCCTTGTATTTTCACAATTGTTAATATTTGAGTTGGCATAGGTCGTGATGCTCGGACTGGATGCAGCTGGAAAAACAACTATACTATACAAATTGCACATTGGGGAAGTTCTTTCAACTGTTCCCACAATAGGTAAATATTTCTATCCGTGAATATGTTGTGTTGACATCAGACTATCAGGGTTTTGCTTATATATGCTTTTGGGTCATTGTGTGATCAGGTGGTTGAAAGTTTTTATTTTACTTTAACACTGCTTAGGCATGAATACTTTCTAAACATTTTACTGCTTATCGATTCTTGTTATGGATGAAAGTTAATTGATATTTCACTACCCCTGTTCTTGTTATTCAAACATATTGTTGAAAATTTGAACCTACTTATAAAGCAGAATCTCTTTTGGTGTTACCCCATCTTTAAAGTCATGTTACTGTTTCAATGACAAAAAAGCACTCTAGCCTTTGGTTAGTGTCTGAAAATATAAGGTATGCCTTTCTTGTGATTCTACTTTAATCTTGTTTACCTCAACTTATGCATATGTTGGACCTTACTGAGGTTAGCTAACATTGACAACCTGTTGAAGGCAAGTTATTGGGGTTAGCATTAAATATTGGTAAACCTTCTTGAAAAAAATTTTGAGTCATAGTTAATGTTAATAATTTTCACTTGTGGGATATTAATTTGGTGCCAATATTGAAGTGGTCATTAACTGTTTGCGAGTTATTCCCTTAGATGTTACTTTTTTCTAAATGGCAATCACCTCAAAGTTTGGTACCTAAGGCATGCAGGCGTTATGGTATCAAATATTGAGTTGACATGTTGGATGGAGATTCTGTATCTCTTGGTTCCTTTCAAGATATCCTTTTTTTGCATTACTTGTAGTATATGTGGCTACTTATTATACTGTTCAGTTGAACTCTTTGATGTTAAGGTTGTTTGACAGAACCTATTCTTATTTTCTGTCCAAGTGTAGGTTTTAATGTGGAGAAAGTTCAGTATAAAAATGTGATGTTCACAGTGTGGGATGTTGGGGGACAAGAGAAACTAAGGCCGCTATGGAGGCACTACTTCAATAATACCGATGGATTGGTAACAAATAGTCTTGATAACTATATATTGATGTGCTTGTTGTTGCTACTCTTTATCTCTCTTTATTTGTTTATTCATCTATTTATTTTTGATAAGTTATATCTCTTGTTATTTATTGTTCTATGATATTTTTAAAGCTTTTGAGTCGGGTTTTAGTGACCGTGTTTGACATATCAAAAGCAAGCAGGACAGCGTTAGTTAGTATAACTCATTTGGTAGTAGCATTTAGAGATTATGGACTCAAAACACAGCAAAAAAAATAATGTTTGGTAAATTAAATCTAAGTTCAAAAAACTGAGTTTGCAGCTTAAATCCAACTTCAATAAAAAAAACTTGAAGTTGGATTTAAGCTACAAACCGTGGTTTGGTGTTCGAAATGCTCCTACCAAACAAGCCCTAATAGTACAATTATCTAAGTCTACCTTCTATCTGTTAAAAGGCTTTTATTATTTTTGACACACTTCCTTTCCGCAGATCTATGTTGTTGACTCTCTGGACCGTGAGAGGATTAGCAAAGCAAAGGCAGAGTTCCAGGTGTCCGTTCTGAATAATTTTTAACTCTAATAAATACCCCAGTTTGGGGAAATCTTCTGATTTGAACTGTTTGTTTTTCTTTCAGGCCATTATCAGAGATCCTTTTATGCTTAACAGTGTCATCTTGGTGTTCGCAAACAAGCAGGACATGGTATGTTTCAAGACCATTTAATTGTCTCTGATTTACTATGTCTTACACATCAATCAAGTGAAGGCCCACATTTACTAGACCTCAATGATGTGAACCACTGAAACTAGAAATGAGTTCTAACTCATTTTATACATTGATTTTGAAATTGTAGAGCTGTCTCAATTATTTCTCTAGCATTTGGTGATTAATTAATGAAAATGTGACCAATCTCGAGAATAAGTTTCTTCCTTTTTTGCCCTTGGACATTATTATATCTTTCCTTGTTTAGAGAGGAGCAATGACACCAATGGAAGTGTGTGAAGGTCTGGGCCTGTATGATCTTAAGAACAGGAAATGGCATATACAAGGGACTTGCGCTCTGAGGGGAGATGGCCTGTACGAAGGGTTGGACTGGTTAGCTAGCACTCTGAAGGAATTGAAGGCTACTGGTTACTCTTCAATAGGCACGTCATCCTTTTGATTAGCGTGGTTAGAAACTCACACGGCCTTGATCTCTTTCATAAAGAATTCAGACAACATAATGATTTTTTAACATGTTTTTTAATGTCATTTCACAGGTTACTCAACTGTAATTTTTTTGGACCAAATTGAAGACACATCAGTCTGCCCATCATCGATTAATGTTGGAAGTAAAATGATTTTCACGGATTATAGATGTATTGAAGGATTATAGGAGAGTTTCCATTCTGTAATTGGTGGTTGGTGTACGACTAACTTCAGTGGATCTTACTATAACATAGCCCCTGGGGGTTTATTTGGCTGTGCTTGTATTACTGTTGGAATGTATATTGAGAAGGGGAGAATTTTATCATATTTTACAGTGCACGATGCCAGAAAGTGTTTAATTGATTTGATCCGCTCGTTTTTGTGTGTTATCTGTAAACATGGGGACAGAGGTATTGTACATTCGTATTATGTACTAAATCCTTCACTGGTGATTGCCATCAATGGAGAAAGTGATGGTATAATCAAATTACTGAAATTTGAAAATAATACTCATTTGTTCCAAAGTTAAAGATATTTTTGAATTTTATAAAATTAGTTTTACGAGATATTTGTTAAATTTTCAGATTTTTAACTATTGCAACGTACTAATTCATCAATGTATTGCAACATATTCTTCTTGTGTTCCTACTCACGAGTCAAATGAAAATGATTGAACTAAGTCGATATTTGTTGTGCTGCAAATTTTCATTGTACGGACAAAATTTATTTCATTTTAACTTTGTAATTGAGTGCAAATATGGAAGTTTTAAGTGTCAATATCAATTCTTATTAAAACCTGGGCAAACCACAAAAATACTCCATTTTTTCTATTCTATCAACTAAGTTTTTAAAATTCTAAAATTCAAATCATGATATAAATTTGCCAAATTTTCAAAAATTCAAAGTTCGCACATAGTAGAATTGGATGTGTAGCATTTACAACATTGACTTACATCATAAAATAAAATAACATCAAATTTGAATTTTAAGATTTTATAAATGTATCATATTAAAATTCATAGGTATCTCCAATTTTTAAATTGAGAGAGTATTAAATAACTGATTAATACAGCCTACATGCCAAAGCAAAAAGATGAAATAATGTTGCATTTGCTGATCAAACCGTCAGGTTTACTTGTGCTCAAATTGAAATAGGTGTTTAATCTGCGACATAGTACACAGTGCCCAAACCACAGCGAGCATACTTGTAATACAAGTATGCGCTCAAGTTTTGTCCCATTACCATAAGATGTAATAAATGGGCCTACGAACTCTAGAAATTGACTGACGATGGAATAAAAAGGTGGATTGTTCAGCAAGCTATGACTCACCGGTTTGGCTGGAGATTGGTGGATCTTCTACCGGTCTACCAACTAATTCTTCAAAAGCAGACATGTCGATCATCATTTCATTATTCTCAGTGTCTGGCTTTGACTCTGTTGTCACCACTTCATCGTCCCTGTCAACCAGCATAGGCTCAACGCCATTTTGTTCTGGATCCGATTGCAGCTGCAGCTGCGGTGGCTCCTCTGTCTCTTTTGATTGATCATTTGGAATTTGTACAGATGGCGATGGACGATATGGATCAGCGCAGATGGTCAATGTGGATGTCACCAATAAATTCTGCATACACGGAAGAGAAGATCATCGCAAACAAAAGAAAATTTAATGTTTTCATGAGGACCTGTGCAAAGTGGGTTTCCTAAAGAACTAGGTTAAAAAAGAACCAAGATGAGAACCACGAAAGAAGTCTCCATGCAAAGAAGGCACTTGAAGAGAATGGTGCCATGCTAGAATATGTAAATCTACCTTTTCCAATGCCAGAGCAAGCTTTGAGAGTTTTGAATATGTGCTTCGTGGGTCTAATAAGATCTGTTCAGCATACGAATAAAACATAAATTTGAAAGTCAAATGTAAAATTCATTCTGTACAAAAAGGCATTCTAGAGGTTTCGAAAGACAGGGCAGGGATATGAACAGTTGCAAATAACATAAATTCAAACACCATCAGTACCTTCCATCCAAGTCCCAGAAAAATAAGTAAGCGGTTAAATGGGTAATGAGAAAAGGAACAAGAAGGGAATTAATGAAAGAGAGTGAAACTTTACATTCAAGTAATAAAATAATTACCTCGGAAAGCCTTTGAAGGGTAAAGGGCGGACCCCCAACAAAACTAAAAAGAGCTGCAGCAGAATAAAAAGCTATTACTTGCGAGCCTTAAAAAATTCAAACGTGCACCAATCAACTAGCTCAATCTTGAGAATTCAATCTCAGCTAATAAAATATATTTTCAGAAGTCATAGCAAGAGAAGTTTAACGATTTTCTTTTGGTAAATAACAAGTTTAGCAATTTTATATTTTCAGAAATCATAGCATGTCATCAAGCAATAACTACCACAAAAGTCACATATCAGGGGCGTCTCAAAAAATGAAGGTAAATGAAGTGGAAGTACCATCATCCAACCTTTTGACCAACTCCGGGAAGGTCTCTCCTAATAAAGAATATTGTTGCTCAGGTGTCAGTTTTGCCTCCTGATATTCTGAAAGGATCTGTCAATATATATTGAGAGTTAGGAACAAAACTAAGTTCAATATTTCAAACGTAACAAGTAAAGAAGCAAATACAAAAGAAAGCTCTCAATGATTATATTGAAGAACAGTTATTGGCTGGCAGCCTGGCATGTTACCTTCTTTAGATGGAAGGATAACATGCTCTTCAATTTGTCCCAGTCAAGCCTGAGGTGCAAGATACACAAAATAAATACACTGTAAGAGCAAGGGTTTTTATCTACTACCTAAGTTACAAAATAGAAGAGCATTGTTGACTTTTGAACGTTGATTTTGAACATTTTCAAATTAACATGAATCCATTTGAGTCTTGAAAAAAAAATGTTTTTTGCAACTTAAAATATCTTTCAAAGATTTCAAGATTTTCACAATTACATTGACTAATGAAAAGCAGACAAATAGAGCATTTAAGAAAGTGCCGCCTTACCATGTCTACACAGATCATACAAAGGATTGCCTCAGTCTAAAGAACAGGAGGGAACTGAAGCATTTTCAAGGTAGGATGGACATTTTCACCTTAAGCACATATTGCGAGATTCAAATGTATAAGGATTACGATGCGAATAAGACACCAATGTCAATACAAAGAATTTATGTGTGTAACTGATTGATAACGGGACAAAGAGAATTGGGGGGAAATCACACGTACAATTAAGGAAAATAATGAGTTAGATCCTTCCCTGTCTTCACAAAATGTCAATTTATAGTTTGGGTAATGAGGATCTGACCCTTTTGAGAATCCGACTAGTCCCTCGAACACAGGGTCCACCTCACTAGAGTTGGGCACCAGGAAAGTTCAAACATTATAAAACTTTGTGCATGACATTGAGCACATGCCGTGCCAATCCCCTGGGCTTCACATCATGCCAGTTGATGTGACGACAAAGTGACATAAGGAAAATGCTTGTTTTAATTATAGATACACACGTTAACACCATCTTTAACGCTATATGCACTCACTATTAATCTAACGGCACGAGACATATATAGTCGGTGAGTACTTTTACTTTCTTTCAAAAGTCAAAACATTGGCAATGAAAAACTACTGTAACAGATAATGCTGTAAGCGCACCAAAACTTTCCAGTAGCTGCTATGATTTCTAGAATGCTTCTCACTTCTTCTTCAGCAATCTCTTGCTTGGATTCCATGCCCCTGCAATCTCAAGTAGAAGACAATATTGATAAATTGAAGATGAAGCTAAACTAATCAACTTAAAGTAAAGTTAATTTTCGTTGAGAAAACTAGAAAAGATTTCCTAATTCAGAAATTAAGTGGAAAAAGTCATTGCTTTTCCAACTTGTATCCTAATTTGACTGAACAATACACTCGCCAAAATTATTAATCCGCTGATACGAAGATAATTGCAGAGAACTGCACCACATGGTATATTGGTATTCATTACTGAATAGCGTTGCTCAAGTGTAGATATTACAAGAAAAATGGATAAATTTTTAAGATGGCCTAGTAAGCTACCTAAATCAGAGCATAATTACATTCTAACCACAGGCAAACCTTGAAATTATTTTACTTTATTCAGTTCTAGGTTCCATATATTAAAGCTCCTCCAAAATCAGAAATTCTCTACAAAATAAGACGTTCAACTATTTATGGAAGAAAGCATGTACCCATGATTTGAAAGACTGGAAACCAAATTATCGTGGTTATGGTCAATGACATTGGAAGAAACAGCTGACTGCATCTCTGAGTTTTCATTCGCTGGCGTCTCCATCACGAGACTCGCCTACATATCAACAGTCACACTATATGATGAGAATATCTCAAAGGATTAACTAGAAGAAAAAAAAATGAAAAAACTCAAAAGAATACTGTATAAAATATGATGAGTATGCATTTCTAAGGGGGCAACAACTTAGAGTAAATAGTGATTAAAAATAAATTCCTTCAAAAGGAAACCACACAAAATGGAAATTAAATAGTATTAATAATAAATTTGGTGAGGCAAATAATTTTTCACGTTCGATATTCAGACAATTAGTGCAGAAAAAATCAAGACTAAGCTGGTGCCTAGTCAATGGAACTATAATAAGCTTGACCTAACATCAAACACTTGCATCTGAATCGACGAACGAGGGAACATTTATTTGTATAACTGTATATCAGAAACCCTAATTTCGTTCATAAAAATCATAATATCACAAGACGCGACGTACGAAAACTTACCAGAGAATGCTTGATTGAATGAGTTGAATTTGAAAGTTTCAAGCCGCCAATGGACCAGATAGTTCACCAGGGAAGCGACGATGATGGAGCAGGTGACCTCAATCATAGTAGTGTGGCAATTCAATCTGAGAAGATGGCCAAAACGGCGTCGTCGCTCTTATTGGGGCCGGGTCATCTTACATGCTATTGCTCACAGTAATGAGCGGATAGACCCAATGTCCATATTTTAGTTCTGACAACTTAGTTGGGACCTTATGGTTTTATATTGGGAGCAGTGCACTTTTGATCTGAATTGATATTTTAATTTAATAAACAAATACTACTGTATAAATTTTTATATTAGGTCTTCCTCTCGTATGAATATATTAATTTCAGACTCATGTTAGGGACCTTGTAAAATATTAATAAATAATAAAAATACCGATTATTAAATAAATAAATAATTTTCTATAATTTTAGATGTTACGAGATGTGAGCAAATATTCAAATAATTATTATATAAGCATGAGTATTTTAAGTGATATATTTTTAATAATAATTTATTAAAATTATATTTTTTAAAACACTCATACTCACACAACTACGTGAGTATGAACTCACACTCCTTTTCTTAATAACTTTAAAGTATAAGAATATTTTAGTCAAAATAAATTTCTAAGATTTATAGTCTATGTCAATTAGATATTAACGATAAAGTATTGGACGCATAATGACCTTATTGTCACAAAATTACTAGTAATGAGGAGACTTGACATGAACTTTTCATTTTTACCAATCTTATATAGGGCTCGGTACACTTTATTTGAAAACCGATTATAAATTATTTAATAATCAGATTATTAAATAAGTGGTTAGTTTTATTTGGTGTAATTTATGAATAAGTGATTATTCAATAAGTTTTTGAAACTTAGTTTTTCATAAGTGATTATTGGTTCTTTAGCAGTTTGTACAATCAAAAGTTAACTTATTTAATAAGATGAAATAAACAGAACTCTGAAGTGATTATAGCTTTTAAAAAGTTATAATCAGCAACTATAAGTTGAACCAAACAAGCACATGGTGGTAGATAATTTTAAAGAATTTTAAAAGATCATGAATTATCTTAAATACTTGTAAAATTTTAATTATTTTTTTTAAATATAATGTAAGACTCATCATAATTGTTATATCACAATAAACTCAACCATCATTTAGGAGGCAAAAAACTACAAATGTTATAAAAAAAAAATCATTTCTCAAATAATTCAACTTAATTTTCTTATATTTTTAATCAAAATTAGTTAGATATATGAAAAATAATCCATTTAACGTCATATTCAGCAAAATACAAGTACAAGCAATTGATATTAGCATTGTATTTCTTTAATTTTATTTTTAAGAAATTTAATTCCCAATCATTTATTTTATGCTTGTACAACCCAATTTGTTTATTCTTGTTAAATGAGTATTTTTTTTTTTATATTATTGTAAAAATTATTTTTTAATTATCTACATACACTAATATTCATTTAATTATTTTTTTTAATTATGTATGTATGCATATATACTTGTTTACTTAACAAAAAATGTCATATTCCGTTAGATTTTATATGGAATATTAGATATGTATTTGATTGTAGATACACACATACACGTAAAATGTAAAATGATAAGGTAAGAATAATTAAATACATAGTGAATGATGATGTATATATGCTGATGTGTCTATGGTCAAAATAGTCAAATAGGCATTTAAAGTGTATTTTATGTTCAAAACTAACGGAGATTAACACCTTTGTTTTTAAAAAAATATTAGAGTATAGTTTTGTGTCTTTCTATATTTTGAAGAGCATAATGGAGAACAAATTACTAAAAATATTATAGAGTATTAGTATGTTCCGATATTGGTGGTCATTATTGTTGTAATATTCCATTACAATTCAACTAAGTAAGCATAAAATAAATTACTGTGCCTCTCTTTTGCGTGTGAATGGTAATTTGGAAACTGTGGTAAGTTGCAAGGATATGCAATTGGTCATTACTGCTGAATTGAATTGAATTTAATTTAATTTAATTTAATTTCAAAACAGAATTCAAGCCTTTCTGATGGTGTTTTCCTTCACATATTTATAACCCAGTTTAAGTAAATTTTACTTCTATTTCTGATGGTTATTTAGCTGAATTGTAATGGAAATATTAGAACAATAATGACCACCAAAATTAAAAATAATAATTTATTATAAAATGGTGTCAATGTCCTGAAACAGAATACAAGGGGCAATACCAAAATTAAAAACTAAAGTAATTTAAATATTCATGAGTGGGCCCAACCTCCACTGCATTGAGCCTCACCTTACCTTATTGGTGAGTTTGGCAAAACTAAAGAAAAGAAAATTTGTTGTTTATTATAAAAAAAAATTATTGTTATCCGTGTTTATGAGTTTTTGTTCAGTAAAAAATAAAAGAAAAAAGAGTTAATTTTTTGCACCTTGTTTTTTTGTCAAATTTGACAAGACACGAATAAACATTACTGTTCATCTCCAATTTGTTTGATACTTACGGTACCATTTATTTTTTAATAATATAAAATTAATTCATTTGTCACGTTCTCTACATAAATTATCCAAAATACTAACATACTATCTTCTATTTTCTTTTCTTTTCAATTCATAAATACAAAAAAAAAAAAAATTATTTAATTTTCTATTACAAACTTACAAACACAAGCAAAAAAAAAAAAAATTCTGTTATTTTATTTTCCATTTTTTTTTTTAATTCCAAAAATTACAAACGGAACCCCGACCTATTAAAAGTAGAATATTTATTTTTACCCAAACTAATTTTTGACACTGCACGCGTTAACTCGGCCCATTTTCTGATTGGCCTACCATATTTCTTGATACTATACACAATTTAGAAGGATGATTAATCCGTAATTTTTTTGGAAAAAAAATTGTATGCACATTTATTCATATAATTAGGTAGATATGAGTATTTTAAGTATTGTATTCCAACAAATTAATACTTAAAAATATAATATTTAAAATATTCATGCTATGTGAGCAAATGTGCACCTCCTACCTCCTTAAACTTTTTATATAAAAAAACTAAATGAGTAAAGACACTAAACTTTATTTAGAAGGAGTAGATAATTTTTTTGTTTTTGTATAATAAGAGTAGAATAAATATTTTTTTAGTATACTTATATATTTTTATTTTTATTTTTATTATAAATATAAATATAAATAAATTTTAAAAAAAAATTATTTAAAAACTATAATAGAATAACTATTTTTAAAATAGTGGTCTTTCTAAAATATTTTTG
>JAUMHB010022179.1:0-15717 GCA_032359685.1 Pittosporum tobira
ATTATTTTAATTAAATTATAATATTAAATAATTTTTTTAAATTCAATAAAAAATTAAAATATTATAATATAAATATGACAGAGACATGATTGTTTTTTCAAACTATACTATAGCATGCAGAGACTTTAAGTATTTTCAACCGAAACCAAACATAACATGTGGATTTATTTATATTTCCGTCTATCAACTGAGGGACCCACAAATAAAGAATATATGTATATATATATATATATATATATATATATCAACTTTTTCTTGCTCGGATGAGTCCTTCAATAGATCCAATTAAAGCCACTATTGTCACTAGCAAGCAAACCATGCTAAAAGTTTGAAGAATGATCCACTTTCTTGTCCAAGATCCAATCCTTTTCTGCACCAAATACATTTCTACTGGGAAATACACAGCCAAAGGCCAAAGATTCAAGGCCCCTAACACTCCCAATATTTCATTAAAATATGGAAACGCCATTCCAAGTCCGGTTGATGTTGCAACGTATGCAGTTCGAAAACATAGCCTGAAGAGATTCAATTGAAAAGCCGGCAAAAATGGAATTTTACACGCGTAAAATTTGGTCATAAATTCATTTTCTGGGAACTTTTTAGCGAACCATCTTTCTGCAAATGCAAACAGCGGCTGACTGAATACCTGACAAAAGAATTACAGTAGGTGTTAGTTGGATTGTTTGAAATTAATTGGTTCCTAATTCGTAAAGTTTGCAAATATTTATTTATTTTTTTTATTTTTTTTTGTGGAACAGAAGGGTATTCTTTAGCCAACCTGATATCCTCCAATTAAATGTATAACGATGCAGGCATTAGCAACGTCAACAAGCCAGAAGGGTTCATAGAATCCGAATCCAGTCAAGAGGTTCCCAGGTGTATCATTTCCAAAGGCTGCATAACCGAAGCATCCGCAGCCTAGATAAAAGAAAGTGGTGATCAATATGGCTGACACTGAGGCCTTCTTCACGGTCTGGTTCTCTGGTGGTGGGGATTTCACAGTATCCTTCCATTTTACAGATAAAAGCATAAAACAGTCATAATTAATGCACTATTTGAGAGAAGTTTCTCAGATAAAAATATTTAATCACACCTGTATTTCTAGGAGAATTGCTGCATAAGGATAGGCAAAAGCTATGTCGCCAAGTGCCTGGAACATTAACCATAACTTTTGAGCTACAGTATCGGCTGGGACTCCTCTGATGCTCCCCTTAATCTCCCCATCCTCTGTTAGTCAAAATAAATACGCATAATTCATAAAAATAAAATGAGATGCATGGTCTTATTTTTCTTTGATGCATGTGCTTTTGCTTTTGCGAAATGTTGATTTTAAATGCTAATATTAAAAGCAGATATTTAAAGAATAATTATATATACTATATCTCATACCAATTACTTTTGCAAAGCCAAGAGCCAAGCCGATGAAAGCGTAAGAGAAGGACATAATTGCAGCAAGAATAGACAACCAGGCTATGTTATGGAAATCAGGTATCTGAGACAGAACAATCTGAATCCCTCCGAATACAAGCATATAAATGTTATTCTCATATTCACAGGGAGCCTCGTGCCCTTCTCTGTGGTAACAGTTCGATTTCTGAATTGCTCTGGCATCAGATAATTGAAACGCAATGAATTTCCTCAATATAATTAAGTATGCAAATTATTAGAAAGGAAATAATATAATATAATAATCGAATGGAATTACCTCATGCAGGTTGAAGTGGTAATCACATAAGCTACACCAGTTCCAAACATGCCCACGTACTGAAGCAAACCACATATCCACGTTTGTTTACTTCCTAAAATTATCATCGCTAGAACAATTTAGAAACAATTTTATTACAGGACTATTTTTTGGAACTTAACTTCTTCTTTTTTTAATTATCTTTTTACCAAGATTGACTCTAACAGCATCAATGTAAGAAGGGTTTCTCCTGCCAGTTACAGAATCAGGAGACCTGTAACAATCTGCGAGGAGGAAAGAAGAAACATAGGTGACAACGGCAAAACACAGCAAGGCAACTGGACCTCCAATCCATCCTAACTGAGCTGTGGTCCATGCAAGTGACAGGACCCCGGATCCAATCACAGCAGTTATAATATGAGCTATGGTACTCCATATTGTTCCTGATATCAAAATTCAAGAATCAATTAGAAAGAGTTGAAATTAATAATTTATGATAACCTGAAAATGTTGCTTGTAAAAAAAACATAAAAACAACCAATAAATCTGATTTTATTGCATAGTGTATAGTGATTAAAAATTTGAAATTTTTGGATGTTACTTTGGGCAGAAGACGCTCAAGGTAAATGGTAAGAAGGTAGAAGAAAGCACCTGTGCGGTTGAGGGGAGGCTTGATCTCTGATGGTGATGGAGGAGTTGAAGAAGAAAAGCTTGAGTTGTGCAATAAATGAGTGAAATGATCATCTTCTGCGTCTGCTTCTTCTCCCATGGCTGCCCTTCAAATTTCTATTTCTTAATTTATCAAACTATATATCTTTTACTAATCCCCTACCCAGATGATGTTTAGTATCAATTTAACACCAGTGCCTATGGGTTACGTCAACAAACCACCAAATTTTTTTTTCTTCTTTCCAAGATACCCATCCCATCATAAAAAGATTATAATAAATTTGATAACGTGTGAGTAAAATTTTAAGGATGTAAGAAAAATATTTTAAAGTATTTATATTCTTATAATATTTAAACTATAATTAAAAATAAAATATATGAACATATTTTAAATTTTTTAATAAAACTAAAATATTTAATCCTATTTTAAATGTTTCTCAAAATTTATTTATTTATTTATTTAAAATTTAAATCTTATAGTCTACATCATGCGTGGCCTCTCTCCTAGCGAGTAATTACAAAATAAATATTCATTCCGTCTCATAATTTTCATAATATATTTTTTGGAACATTTTACAAGTTTTTTAATATTTTTTATTTTTAGATTAATAAAGTAAATTATCTAACTTACTCTTATTTTATCAAATATAATTTACTACTTCAATTATTATTCCAATATTATGCTCAACAACTTTAATAACTATTCTGTTAATTTAAAATTATAATATCTATATTATGGGTCACTACATCAACCACCGATCTATTATCTAAAATTATAATATTACTATAAAGATAATTTATTAATTTTTTCATAACTAAATATATTTATTAAAATTTATAAAAAATTAGACATTATAATTAATCTAAAATGGAAGGAGTATATCTCAACTTTCCATCAAATTTGGTTTAAGGAGAATGAAGAAGAGGTATGTACCAAAAAAAAAAAAAAAAAAGAAGAATGAAGAGGAGGTGAATAATACTCGCTTTTAAGTTTGAATTCAGTATTAAATTTTATTTTATATAACGAGTTGATTTCAAGTTTGATTTATTAAGAATTCGTTAATATTAAATATTTTAATTATTTATAAAAAAATTAAAACTCGATTAGTTAAAAAATTGATAAAAAAATTTATTTAATTAAAAAAACTCGACTATTTTAAAACCATTTATAAAAAAATTCATTTACATTAAAAAACCCAGCCAAATTCGGCTATTTTAAAACCTATTTTCCCTCATTATAAGAAATGAGAAATATATAATTTAATTTTTCTCTTGAAAACTTAAAATTATATAGCAATCATTTTTCAGATCGAGGGAGTAATTTAATTATAAAGTAATCCACCCACAAAAAAAGGAAAATATTGGCTAGATGGTTCTATTTTCCTTATGCTTTCATACAATGCTTACGACATTGAAAATGAGACACAGGAAATAATTCATTACAACTATTGTATGCAGAGACTTCACATAACCAACCAAGGACTTTCACCAGACGACTTCATAGAATTCTTAACCGAAACCGAACATGTGGATTTCTTTCTATTCCCGTCTATTAATTCAGGGACCCACAAAGAAAAAAAATATATATCAACTTGTTCTTGCTCGGATGAGTCCTTCAACTGATCCAATTAAAGCAACTATTGTCACTAGCAAGCAAACCATGCTAAAAGTTTGAAGAATGATCCACTTTCTTGTCCAAGATCCAATCTTTTTCTGCACAAAATACATTTCTACTGGGAAATACACAGCCAAAGGCCAAAGATTCAAGGCCCCTAACACTCCCAATATTTCATTAAAATATGGAAGCGCCATTCCAAGTCCGGTTGTTGTTGCAACGTATGCAGTTCGAAAACATAGCCTGAAGAGATTCAAGTGAAAAGCCGGCAAAAATGGAATTTTACAGGTATAAAATTTGGTCATAAATTGATTTTCTGGGAATTTTTCAGTGAACCATCTTTCTGCAAATGCAAACACTGGCTGACTGTATACCTAACAAAAGAATTGCCCAAGATGTTAGTTAGATTCGTAAAAATGTGGCTCAAACTAACTTGTTACCAACTCCATCATACAAAAAGAGTCTCATTTTCTAAATTTTAACACATGCTACGAAAATTTGTGAATGAGACTCGTTTTGTGAAACGGAAGGAGTCGTAGAAATTGTTTTTTAAAGAAACCTGATATCCTCCAATTAAATGTATAACAATGCAGGCATTAGCGAAGTCAATAAGCCAAAAGGGTTCGTAGAATCCAAATCCAGTTAAGAGGTTTCCAGGTGTATCATTTCCGAAGGCTGCGTACCCGAAGCATCCGCAGCCAAGGTAGAAGAAAGTGGTTATCAAGATGGCTGACACTGAGGCCCTCTTCATGGTCTGGTTCTCTGGTGGAGGGGACTTCACAGTATCCTTCACTTACAATAAATAATAATAAAATTGTCATAGCACATCACTTTGGACAAGTTTTAGTCCTTTTTACAAATTTTTTTGATCTTTCACATTAAAATATTTAACCGCACCTGTATCTCTAGGAGAATTAGTGCATATGGATAGGCAAAAGCTATGTCACCAAGTGCCTGGAACATTAACCATAACTTTTCAGCTACGGAGTCAGCCGGGACTCCTCTGATGCTCCCCTTAATCTCCCTACTTTCTGTTAGTCAATAATAATAATAATAAGATTCACAGAAAATAAAAGAAGATAGTCTTTTATTTCCTGTGTTTTCCAACCATTTATGCTTGTGCTAAATGTTGGTCGAAAGTCTATATCATTTTGATAGTAACAATTTGAGGAAAATTCAAATATTTAGAGATTATCATACCAATTACTTTTGCAAAACCTAGAGCCAACCCGATGAAAGCGTAAGAGAAGGACATAATTGCAGCAACAATAGACAACCAGGCTATGTTATGGAAATCAGGTATCTGAGACAACACAATCTGAATCCCTCCAAATACAAGCATATAAATGTCATCCCCATATTCACAGGGAGCCTCGTGCCCTTCTTTGTGGTAACAGTTTGATTTCTGAATTGCTCTGCATCAGATAATTGAAGCAAATAATAACAATCAATTTTCTCAAAATAAAGTATGCAAATTAAAAAGAAATAACATATATAATCAAATAAAACTACCTCATGCAAGTTGAAGTGGTAATCACGTAGGCTACACCAGTTCCATACATGCTGACATACTGAAGCAAACCACATATCCATGTTTGTTTCCTTCCTAAAATTATTATCAGTAGTTCACATTAGAAACAATTTTAGTTATAGGACTATTTTCTAAAACATACATTTATTTATTTTATTGGCAAATTAGACTATTTTTGTGAGACACTGGGAGTTTAATATTACCAAGATTTACTCTCACAGCATCCATATAAGAAGGGTTTCGAGTTCCCGTTACAGAATCAGGAGACCTGTAACAATCGGCAAGGAGGAAAGAAGAAACATAGGTGACAACGGCGAAACACAGCAAGGCAACTGGACCACCAATCCACCCTAGCTGAGCTGTGCTCCATGCAAGTGACAGGACCCCAGATCCAATCACAGCAGTAATAATATGAGCTATGGTGCTCCATATTGTTCCTGATATCAAAATTCAAGAATCAATTAAAAGAGTTGAAATTACATAATATTTTGGTTTGAGAAAAAGTTTTACCAGTTCTTATGTCATGCCTGTCATCTTCTGTGGGACGATCCTCTGGTAAGACGTGTTCTACTGCCATATCTGTCAATTTTAATTAAGCAATGAAGTTTGCAACCTGGGAAATAAGGAAGCAATGGCCTAACTTGAAGTTATACGAAGATGGTCCTTAATTAAGAAAATCTAATAATTATTCTATACAGACATTCCATGGTTTTAAATATAGAATTCTATTATATATATATCCCCAGACAATCTAACCAAATGCATTTGTCAGATTGCTCGCATGCCGGCAGTGTAGTGGAAGGAAAACAGTGACACAAATGAGGAAGCACATAATTTAAAGTCGATGGCCAGGGAAGGAGAGAGGGGGGACAAGGAGGAGTTTCGACAACTCTTTATATTTTAAAATTATTTTTATATAATATGCATAATTTTTTATTAATCTCATATGTATTAGTTTAGTGTTCTAAATGAGTTAAATAAAAATTAAATAGTTTCTAAATCTTTAATATTTTTTCCTTAAATTTTAGAATATTCTCATATAGCATATGTAAATTTCTAATCAACTCTTATAATTTAGCTTAATTGTTACATATGAGTTAAATAAAAATTAAATAGTATCGAAATCTCAAATATTTTAGTTTATTTATCAATGATTATTCATCTTTCTTTCTATAAAAACAATATTGACCTATATAATTTAATTAAATTATTTGCAAATAATTACATTAATTATTTATCTAATAATTTTTAGCCCTCTGTCCAAAAATCCAGGCTCCCTCTGTGTCTATGGCGGTTATTGGAATAGTGACCTTGTTGCGGGTTCCTTAATTTCGTCCTGAAATGTTGGTTCTCTTCTTGCAATAGCATTTAGTCTAAATATGCAGTGATTCATCAAATTTAGTCAGTTTCACTAATTCAAAGAAATTGTGTAAGACATACCATAAGTAGGAAGAACACTATATCTTCATTTGATCAAAGCCCAGATGAGTTACAAGTAATAGCACCGAAACCATAAAGCCAGACTCGAGGGCTAGCTTTTCCAAGGATTACTCAACTTCCAGGGACTCGAGCTTTTCCGACTATTTCGCTGTGTGTGTGTTATTGTATATATAAAACATACAGAAGCGGGGAAAAACAGAGGATCCAAGTTAAGTAGTTAGATCCCATGAATTAATATTGAAAAACAGGAGCTGTAGGTTTCGTATGACTTGACTGCTATTGACCGGTAGTACTGATGTATACAAATTAATGGCTTAGATCAAAAGAGAAGATTTTTCTGTCAACTTTTTGGTTTTTGTTTGTTTTACGTCTGCATCAGTTTAAACTTATTTATTTGTTTTCATCTCCATGACACCCACCACCATGTACAGAGGTGCAAGATTCTCTTTTATACTCGGTCCTTCTAGTAATAAATATAACAAATGTAACGATTTATGACAATTGTATAATATAAATTTTAAAATACAAAAAAAATATATTAAAAAAATATTTTATTTTATAATATTTCAATTATAACTAAAAATATAACATATGAATATATTTTAAAAAAATAATTAAAAATAAAATATTTCAATATATTTTCTATGTATCTTAAAATCTGAATCACACAATCATAAAAAATTGTTGCATTTATTATGGAAAGAGGGAGTAGTTTTTTATAGCATGAATATATGTACATTAGTTTCGCATCTTCTTTGAAATTAATTGTATATCAGTACTCTCCTTAATCTCGGTATTTAAAGCATATTTTTATGGTCTCATGTTACACCTGCTTAACTCGACAAAAAGAACTTTTTAATTTTTAATTTTTTTTTCACCAGTCTAATTCTAAGCCCACATGCATATGACTTTCCTTCGTAGAAAAACAATTGAGACATGCTTCTCTTACAGAATATCACACATTCACACCCAATGGATAATAAAATCACTGTACATGCTCCACTGAAAATACAAGAAAGAATATAATTTAGACTGGTGCCAGCAGAAATGCCAAACATAGAGCTTGTAAATATCAGTTTATAATTAAAGAATTCAGGGGACACTAATCAATATTGATTGAAACAAAGCAATTCTTTATACCAACAAATAACCAAATAAATTACCAATCGTCACAGCTTTTCTGGTATATCACTCTCCTTTCCCATGTTGTTCGATCAGAATTTGAGCTAATGTTGCTTGGGGTACAATTGATATTTCTCATTCTAGAAATAACAGATCGAACTACTCGTTCCTTAGCTGAACTTTGCAGTGATTATTCCTTCAAATGAACCAACGAAGGCGATTATTGTCACAAGCAAGCAAATAATGATAAAGCTTTGCAAAACGACCCACTTGGTAGTCCAGGCTCCAATATTCCTCTGTTGCAGGTACATTTCAACTGGAAAATATATAGACAGGGGCCAAAAGTTTATGGCTCCCAACACTCCCAAAACCTGGTTGAAGTATGGGAAGAGCATTGCTATTATGGTTGTTGATACCACGTAAGCAGTTCGGAAACATATCCTGAGAAGGTTTAATCTCAGATCTGGCAACAATGGCAGTTTCAAAGTGAAGGTACTATTGATTAATCCACTGTTTGGGAACTTCTTGGCACACCATTTATCCACCACTGCGAAAAGTGGCTGACAGTACACCTGATGAAAATACAAATATGAAACTCAATCTCAACTTAAAGTTACAACAACGTAAGTTACACAAAACGGGTCTCATTTGCCAACCTTTTTCTTCCACGAGAAGTTCATTTTTTTTTATTGCTTTTAGTATAGAAAGAACACAATGTCTCAAATTTTACTATTAGAATTTCATTAGGCAAATATAGAAGCTATATCTTTAATATATGCAAAATTTTCAAATGGGTCTCTTTTTGTGGAATGGATGAAGTATCAATATCTTCTTTTGGTGAGCGAGAAATTAGTAGCTATCAGGTTTGACTAGTCTAAAGAGTGAATGGGGTACCTGAAATCCTCCAACTAGATGAAGAACGATGCAAGCATTAGCAAAATCAATGAGCCAGTATGGCTCATAGAATCCAAAGCCAGTCAAGAGGTTTCCTGGAGTTTGATCACCAAAGGCTGCATATCCTAAGCCTCCACAACAGAGGTAGAAGAACGTTGTAATGCAAATTGACATAAAAGAGGCCTTCTTCATGGTCTCATTTTCTGGAGGGGACGGCTTCAAAGTATCCTGATGTTTTATCATGAATATAAACCACTTAGTAAATTATTACACTTTGAAGTTTGAACTATTTATTTATTTATTTTTATCAACGAGTAGAAGTGTAATTACCTGTATCTCAATGAAAATTAAGGAGTAAGGATAGGCAAAAGCTATGTCTCCTAGTGCCTGAGAAACGAGCCATACTTTTTGAGTTGTACTAGAAGTTGAGACTCCTTTGATGCTGCCCTTAATTACTCCATCTCCTGCAATTACAGGCTTAAGAAGTTCAATGATAAAGCAACTAGGAACATAAAAAGAGCAAATTCAGAACCATACCTATGACTTTTGCAACTCCCAATCCCAAACCAATGAAAGAATACGTGAACGACATGACTGCTGCAACAATGGAGAGCCATTCTATGCTGTGGAAATCAGGTATCTGAGACATAACAATTTGAACTACTCCAAAGAGTAGCATGTAATACGTATCTCCAAATTTACAAGTAGCCTGGTGCCCATATTTATGGTAGCAGTTCGATTCCTGTATTGCTCTGCACACATAGACGGAATGTAGAGAATCCCAAATGTTCATAATTAGAAGAAAAAAAAAAGTCAATCCCTACAAGAACCTAAAGAAGCCACCAGATAATTTAAGGTATTTGCATGCATGTTAACAAAATAATCTCATATGTAAATGAAAGTGAGTAAAAATAAACTACCTCATGCTGATAGCGGATGTAATTGTGTAGGCAATCCCTATCCCATATAAGCTTATATTTATAACCAGTCCACATACCCACGCGCTCCTCTCTCCTGAAAATCAATGCTTGGTTTCATTCCATTTACATAGAACAACTCATAAGGTATAACTAAATCTGTCCAGCCTCAAGCACGTTAATTAAGGTTTCAAGTTAGGATCAGACCCTTTTTCATGATTAACTTTTGTGTGTGTGTGTGCGCGCGCGTGTGTGAGAAATGATTAAGTTTTTGAGCGTCATTGCTATTTTGTCATCACAGAGTGGTAACATTCCAGAATAACGTTGGCAGCATATTCATGTTGCTTAATAGGAGAAGATGTGTAGAATTGGACAAGACACATATGAACTTCTGAAACTGTGAATCTTGATTGAAATTTACGCTCCGTTTGATATTATGGAATATATTTTCAGAAAAATATTTTTTAAGTTTTCCATAGAAATTCCAATTAATAGAAAATTATATTTAGTCAATGAAAATGTCTTTCTCGATCAAAAAAAATCAAAAGATATTTTTTATTAGTTTATAATAACATAATTGCTAGATTTATTTTGAACACAAAATATAAAAATACATTTTCAATCTCATTTTTGAAAAAATATTTTACCAGAAAAATATTTACTAAAAAACGTTTTTCTTGTATTAAACAAAGTTTTGTTAATTTCAATATTTGCATATGAACCAAAGCCAAATACGGAGTATGTTCATTGAATTGAAAATCTTAATCAGGCCGAACCAACAAAAGCATAAATAAAACTTGACTATCTAAGAATCAGATGTAAACCTCAAATTTATATAACTTGTATTTCTAACTTAATTCTAATCTAATATGTTGTAATAATCACACCTGTTATTTCAAAATTTTCTACTTTCGATTAAAACTTACACGGATGGTTAATTTCGAAAATTGATATTTTCACTTTTAAGTTGTGAATTTTAGAAATATTATGATTTATTATTTATTTATTTTTTTTAAAGGAGGAGAAAGCGTTTTATAATACTTCTTTTTATGTTGGAAGGTAGGTGAAACGTACATCTGGAGATTTAATAGTGGGACCACAAAGTAGTGTCATTGACTTGTTGATCTTGCTGGACGCTAAGGAGTTTTCAACGAAAGTTTCGTGTCGATCCTTCCTTAGTTGATAGGAAAGGGCCGTATACAATTTAATCAAGGATGTTGTTACATTTTTAATTTGGAATCACAGATAAAAGCTTGTCAAATTCTGCAAGGTACCATTGTTGACCACAACTTAGCATGACTAAGGGGTTTGTTTAGTGAAATTATCATCCAACTTTGAATTTATGCTACATATTTAATTTTTTCAAATTTATATTTAATATATTGTACGTAATTATTTTTTTATTGAATTTAAATTCCATAATGTCCAAAAATTTAAATATTGTCATGAAACAAGCACTAAATTATTGCCTATTAGTTTATTTACTCAATTGTTTAAGCCCACAAATGGTACTACTATTGGAAAGGCCTTATCCAAAATGGGTTCCTTTCTAATAAATTCTAGAAGAGTTTACTTTATTTTCTTTTGTTTTGCGAATAGGCACGTACGTCACATTGCAACCTTATGAACCAAGTATTCGGTTTCAAAATAAAAATAAAAAAATAAAAAGTTGACAAGTTAGACGGAAGGATGTTACCTAAATTGATCTGAACAGCCTCGATATAAGACCGATTTCTGGAAGGTCCATGAACAGGATCAGGATATCTATAGCAGTTGGAAAGAAGGAATGTGGAAACAAGGATGACAAAAGCAAAGGTCAGCATTGACAATGGACCTGCAATCCACCCAAGCTGCGCCAAACTCCAGGCCAACGACAGTACCCCTGACCCGATCACTCCCGTAATTATATGAGCCACCGCCGTCCATACATTCCCTTCACAAATTCATCACATCAGTTAAAACCCTTTGAGCAAAATGTAATTTCTTTAGCAATATATATATATAAATAGTCAAAAAAATAAAAATCTCTTAAGCTTGCTGCATTTTCAAGAGGTAAAGAAAGGCAGACCTGTTCTGTTGGGGACTGATTTGAGTGGGTGATGATGATGAACAGGTGACGAAGAGGGTAACAAAGGGGTCTGATTATCTTCTGCTCCTGCCATCTCTTGTTTCTTCTTGATCAAACTATATCAACTATTTTGTGAACATACACGTACAAGTTCAGACAGATATTTTGGATTGTAAAAAATATAAACAAGGCCTGCCTTTCTGAGTGGTTGGTTACTCCCAATTATATAGGAGGACTGTATTAAAAGTTTGGTCTTTCTTTTCCACGTTAACCAACAGTAATAGTACACGTCACATCAAATGGTTATGATTTTATCTTCTCGGGGTTGTTTGGACCTTTTGACCTTTCCAAGTGTTGCTTTTCAGATTGGGACTCCTTTGCTTTTTTGAACTCCATTACAAGTCAGAGTTTCTAAGAATGGCATGGCCAAAGCTTCTAGTGCCTAACTCTTATGATCGCGCTCTCTTATTTTTTTTCAGTACAATTGCTACTGAGAAAAATCAGATTATTGAAATGACATCATGACATACACCGTGTAATATACAAATTTTAAATTTAGTATCGTCCCATTTACGTCGCGAGATTAGAGTCTCTCTCTCTCTCTCTGAAAAAAAAAAAAAAAGATCAATAAATGTTTAAAAAAGACAAAAATTCTGTTCGGTATAAATTATTAATAATTTTTTAAAATAATATACAAATCTTTATGCACAAATTAAAAAACATCAAAAAAATAATTTTTTATAATACTCGTATGTTACAGACAAGGCCTAAGTCTTCAAGTACATCAATGAGCAGTTGCTTTGTTTAGAGCTTGGAGATGTATAGTTGGGGGAATGTTTTTCAATTATTATTTTTTATTTTAAAGTTTCATGCTATCTTATTTTAGTGTGTTTAAATTTTTTTAGCCTAAAGACCTTTATGAAATTTTTTTAATTAAAATATTCTCATCAAAGAAGTTATCATGATGTATATTTAAAGAAAATTTATTAAAATTTGAACAACTTTGATGCACATTATTTAACTAATTTTATAGCTTTATAAAAGTTTCATATATTAACACAAAATAAATAAATAAGTTATACTCAGATCTTTTACTAAATTTCGACAAGTCCCAAAGAGAGATGAAACAGTTGAATGAAACGACGACGTCGTTGGCTAGGAGAATAGTCCACTACACCACGCATTGGTCAAATTATAAAAGCCCTTCGAACTCTACAGCTATTCAGTCGTTTCAAGCCCTAGATAGCTAGTTACGGCAACACTATGAAGCTCGTTAGGTAAGTTTCTCTCTTAATTAACGTACTTTGCATTCTATATTCAATTCGGCAAATTATGATCTATAATTTGATATTCAAATCTACATATTTGTGTTGGGTTTAGGTTTTTGATGAAACTTAACAATGAGACGGTATCAATCGAGCTGAAGAACGGCACTGTGGTAAAAGGCACTATTACAGGTCTCACATTCTCCATCTTGCTCTACTCTTTTATCTCCACTCTAATTGCATTTCGATTATGCGCTGATGTGGTTTTTGTTTATGTTCGTATGAATTCGTTCCTTAAGAACAACTAGGGTTTGTGTGATTTCCATGTATAAAGCAAGCACATTGGTTTGGATTCTGCATCTTGTTGGTGAGTATTAAGCTTTCATTAGGTCAGTCTGTGTCTCATACAAATTATTGGTCAACATATGCGTGCAAAACTAGGGTTTACACATAATTTCGTAAGCTGTGTGTAATTGATAGAAAAATTCAATCTTGATGTGGCTGTCTAAACTGTTGTGACCTTGGTAATCCAGCCCTAGTTTGGCTGTAGATGTTGGTCCGTTAGAATCTCAATTGGTTCGAGCAAATAAAAAATATGGGTGTAAGCAATCCCGCTTTTAAATACTTTCCAGAAGTAAAATACATGAATTTGGAATGGGTTGACAGTTCCTTGGTAAAAGCTTTGTTAGAATCCAAAATTTGGAACCCTTTTCAATTCGAACAAGCCTTTCAGATAAGATCTTATACCTTACACCAAGCATATACTTCATGTCTTATCTTATATGTCTTGATTATCAAGATAATGTCTTGTCTTGAACTTATATTTCTCCCTTGCCGAAAGATTTTCTTTTGTAAGCAATTTGAATTTCCGCAGATAAACCTTTTTTTTTTTGTTCCATTCCTTACATGGTATAGCTTCCAATTCTATACTGAAGTTTGAACAGAAGCTTTGCTTTCTTAGCACTTACAGTCCATCCCTTTTACTAAAACACCTTTTTTTCCGATTACAGTGCAATGGTACCCAAGTTACTAAGTTATCTAGGTAATAACTTGTGGAGCCAAGACAAGGCTAGCAATTTAAGGACAATAGTGGAGAGTATTTCTTTGTTAATTGTAATACAATGGATGAGAGTGGAGAGATTTAATTTCTACTGATGATTTGCGACTAAAGAAAAACCTGTGTTTTGTTTTCTGACTTGGCTTGAAGTTAAGTACGCAAGTATAGGCTGATGAATTTTGCATCACCCAAGTTTACTTTATCCGATTTTTTTCATGATAATTTTCCTTTAGAATCTTAACTTCGGTTGTGAATTTCTATTCAAGCTTAAAGTATGATATCTAGGTTCTAACCATCAAGTTCTCCATAGGTAGTACTTAAGAAACATGGTAAATTTAACTTCACGAATTCATCTTGTTTGTTTGGTAATTTTTGTAGGTGTGGATATTAGTATGAACACACATTTGAAGGCAGTGAAACTGACCCTGAAAGGGAAAAATCCGGTGAACCTGGATCATCTTAGTGTGAGAGGCAACAATATTCGCTACTATATACTTCCTGATAGCTTAAACCTGGAGACCCTGTTGGTGGAAGAGACCCCCAGGATCAAGCCCAAGAAGCCTACTGCAGGTATTGTTCGCTTTCCGCTTCAATCATCTGCATATAATTTTCATATTTTCGTGTTTGCTATGAGCCTTTTGTGTGTCTGGTTTTGATCTCAAATGTTTTTTTCATTTCAGGGAAGCCTTTGGGTCGTGGGCGTGGACGAGGCCGTGGTCGCGGCCGTGGTGGACGCCGTTAGTATCACTACTGTTTCTATATGTTATGTAAGAACCTAGTATTGTAATAGATCGGTTATCCATGATCTTTAGATTTGTTAAGGTTTTGAATTGCCAGACTCCTTCACTTTTGTTACCTTAAAGGTCGGTACTTTTGTTACCTTAAAGATGGTTAATGTTGCTTGAATACTTTCATTTGGGAATTGTTATCCGAAACCGTTTGTATTTGTTGGAGTTGGAGGCTCGCTCTCCCTAGTCGAACCAAATTTTCAAATTTATTGTTAAGTTGTTGAAGGTAGTAACATTAATACTGTGTTTGGTTTTCATTTTTTGCAGAAAATGAATGGAATAAAATTTTACGTTGAAATGGAGTGGTGGTTGGAATAAAATGGTTAGCTCATATTATAATTTAAGTTGAAAATAAATGTATGAATGGATTGGATAAAACAATCTCCTTTAAAATGAATAAACATTTATTATTTATTTTCATATCTTCATTTTTAATTAAAATTTTAGGACTAATAACATATTTCGTTTCGATTATCACTTAATTTTAATTTTTATATAAAATTTTATTTTATATATTTTTTTTAATGAATGAGAATAAAACGTTACGTGAGTTTTTATTGAACACCCTAGATCGTGATAATGTTGATGATCCCCTCTGAATCTTTGAGGAAATCTTTGAGGAAGATCATAGAATTTTAATCTTAGGATTTCTTCCTTAGAATTGAAA
>JAUMHB010022190.1:12292-25786 GCA_032359685.1 Pittosporum tobira
AGAGGTAGGAGTTATTAAGTAACGTTATGGTCAAAATTAACTTGGTGTTGGACATGGATAAAAAACATGGATCAAATGAAAACAAGTAAATGAATTAAGTCAAGAAGTCTTGGGATCGAAAAATTTCAACGTAAAGGTGATTCGAGGAACTTTGTAAGTTAAGGTAATATGATGGGATAATAAACTTTGTTACGACATATACTTAATTTATGGACCAAAATTAATTTAAATGTGGGTTAAGACAAATTATAAAAAACTTAAGAGGAGGCTAAAATAAAAGACTAAACCCAAAAAGGGAGATATGGTCAAATTTTCAAAGAAATATGACCTAAAAGTTATTTCATCCAAACTTTGAGTGGGGAAATGGTAATTTACAAACTAAAAAAGTGAAATAACTATAATGCCTATGAGGTGTCAAATTTTTGTAGTTCTTTCATAAAAATCTTGAGGACAAAGTGGAGATTTCACAAGGGGCCTATGTGTCAAGTTTTTATGGGCTAATCCAAGTAAGTTTTTTTTTGTTCTCTTCCTCTTACAAGGTTCGGCAGCCAAGAGGGGAGCATTCCTCTTCATATTTTCAGCAAAGTATAGAGAGATAGAGAAAAACATAGAGAGAGAGGAGAAAAATAAAAAATGGTAAGCAACTCTTGTGAGTTTAAGCAATATCTAAGCATATCTCACATATATATACTCTCAAGATCATTAAGCAAGTTCAAGAACTTAGCAATCTGAATTGGAGGTCACGGGTGGAAGAAATCTTGAGGAGAAATAGAGACTAAGGAGCTAAGAGGCCAAGGAGGGGATGAGCAACTATCAACTTGCAAGAAGCTACAAGTTTCAACTTTGCTCATGATTTCTATGATTAAGTTGGTGTTTATAATGATATTT
Source organism: Pittosporum tobira (assembly GCA_032359685.1). Taxonomy (NCBI): domain Eukaryota; kingdom Viridiplantae; phylum Streptophyta; class Magnoliopsida; order Apiales; family Pittosporaceae; genus Pittosporum; species Pittosporum tobira. The sequence continues at coordinate 13,181 of JAUMHB010022190.1, forward strand.
AAGAGTATGTATGAGTAGCCTAGTTGATGAACAAATTAAGTTCATGCTTAATTAGTTGGTTCGTTGCAAAAAAAATACATGTATGTTGAAAAATATGAAAATTTTGGGCTATAGCTTACTGTTCATAAATTGTACGAAAATTAATTGAATTTTTAAATGGACATGAAAATATTATTGGAAGTACTTGAATAAGGTTAAATGATGTCAACTAAATTTCTTAATTTTTGGAGTCCATTTGATATTTTAATAAATTTTTGGAAGTGACTGTTGTAAATTTTCTAATGAAACAGAAGAATTGGAATTAACGATCTATATTCAAAAATATGTATAAAATAATATACACGTTAGTTATACACGAATTTTTTTTAGCATAGTTAACTTGATAAGGAATATATATTCAAAAGGTTGTTTGAGAATATAAAGTATTTTACTATTTTTATAAAATGCTAGAAAAAACATGCTAAAGCATTTTGGAAAATCCAGAAAAATCTTGATTTTTGGCTAAGTTTGAAAAATTATATAAAATCACGTGTTTAGCATAAATTGATGAAATATTTTATGGTTAAACTTGGGTAAATATATTGTGTTTTTTTAAAAATAATGACTTATTTTGAGATTATTTGGTATTTTCTAAAAATGTTCAAAGTTGACTGTAGAAAGTCACTGCATAATTAAGTTTTCTGGAAATTGTTCCAACTTTGGAATGCTATATATTTTTCAAACAAACTCAGAATTGAGTCGTTTTTGAGCCTATACGAAGATATAGAAATTTATAATGTAGACAAGTTAAGTTTGTAGCTAAACAGATTCTGTAGTATAAATTTATTTGTATGTGAGTGTCACTAGTGCAGTAAGTTAGAAATGGTCAATGAGGTTGAAAAGTCCATAACTCGAATGAGATATTAATATAAGACGTTTATGTACCTAAGAACCTGTTTTAAGGTTTGAAAGAGTTCTGGATTTGATCAGAGCAAGACGTAGGAAATGGAGTAAACGAGCACGAAAACGTAAACGGAAACGGAACATAACCGACGAATCACAGTTAAGTAGTAAGTTTTAAACGCGAGTAAGGCAAGTACAATTCTCGATCCTCTTTGTACGTGTAAATTTCATTGTTATTTAAACATGTTTGTTTTGAATGATAAAATTGTCTCCAAATTAAAAATCCATGTGCGCATGCAAGAAAGTAAGTAAGTTTTTGAAATGAATTGCATGAGTTTTAAAATTTACTTATGTATGTAAGAAAGTGAAATGAAATTTCAAAATAAAACTTGAGTATTGTCGCTTGGAGGTTTACCCGTTTAACCGGGATTCCATGGGAGTGAGTCCTATAGTGCAGGATGAATTTTTCCTACAATTGCGTTGTGCACAATCGTCGGAGGTTTAGTACTCGTTTGTTCTTTATTGCGTGTTAAGGTTAGACGAAAAATTGAGATAATTGGAGATTAAGGCATACTCACATGTATGTTTTTAAATTATAACAAGATTTACCTGACTGTTTGTAAATTATACTTTGCATTGAAAGTATGTTTACTTCAAAAGCTTGAAATGATATTATTAAAGTTGAAAGTATGCTTTAGTTTTTAAGAGGTTGTACTTACTGAGCTTAACTGCTCACCCTTACTATGATTGAATGTTTTGCTTGCAGTTAGATAAGATAATCCGAGATGCAAGTACGAAGGAATTGGATGTAACGAAAACTGAGGATTTGTCTAGCCCGAGGAAGAGTAGTTGAAATGAGAAAATTCAAGATGATTAAATATTATAATTATTCTTGAAAAATTATAATATTAATTAAATTTCGCTACAATGTCATTAGGGAACAGTTGTAATCTATTGTAAGTATGAAAGTTTGAGGAGTAGTTGACGACCGGTCTAAGAGTTTAATAGATGTACGAAGATCGGGACATCACATGACAACACACAAATAAACAAAAGCTACGCACAGAAAGTCAAAACAAAAAGTTCGATTCTGCAAAAAAAAAAGAAGAGGAATTGGAACTTCAAGCCAACATGAGAGCAATAATCTACTATATTGAGTCCTTATGAATTTCGCTGAACTACAAAGCTGATTTTCATTCATTCAAAATACAAACGTGTATAGTTACCATTTAAGATGTATTGCATTTAAAGAAGCATTGATTATATAGATAATAGTTACCATTTAAGATGTATTGCATTTAAAGATGCATTGATTACATAGATAATAAGTCTCAAGAAGAGCAAAAAACAAACATTTTCATTCACTGAGTCAACTGAGTTAACCCATAATTTAGAGGTATAAAGGTCCAAAAAATGACAAAAATGCCTACCCAAAAACAGGTAACTCAAACTGAGTTTTCCTTCGCTTGTGCTTTATATATATATATATATATATATATATATTTTGATTAACTAAGCAACATAAACCTCATGTGCAAACTATACATGTATATTTAATTTATTTGATTTGTAATGTATGTATATACAAATATATTAAGTGCAAATAAATATTTTCTTTGTGTTTTAAAATGAGAGATAAGTATCATTTTCTGATTAATTTTAAAATTTAGAATATATATTTTTTAAATTAGAAAAATAAAAGATTATAAAGTTTTTTTTATATATATCTCCTCAACTGTATTTGTCATAGTTTATTTTAACACAACTGAAGATTTTGTTGTCAATTTAAATAAGCTATAAAATGCAATAAGATTTATTTTTCAAATTTTTAAAAGAAGTTGAAAATACAAAATTTTAAAAAATGGTAGGGTGACCTAGGCGGTAGAGGAAGAACTTCGCGCCTAAACAGTTTTAGTAGGATACTAGTCTAGGCAAAAATTAATCAATTTTAGGCGTTCAATTACGCTAGACATTATAAGACTGTATATGATTTAATTGAAAATTAATCGGAGTTATACATTAATTTTTAGAATAGTGAAAAATACTATTTTACTAAACTTATAGCATTTTAAAAATCAACGAAAATAACTACTTTTAAAATAATTTGTTTTTATAAATATTTTATGAATTAATAAAATAAATTATGTTAAACATAACTTATCATATCTCTTTTCATAATTTCTCACAAAACTGATATACTTAAGCGTCATTTTTCATTTTATCTAGCCACTTAAATCGTAATATCTACCAAAAGAGTTATAATTCAATTGATAACCACTCCATTCTTCTAACTAAGGGGTCAAGAATTTAAATTTTGGCGATAATAAATGTCAAGTGTTTTATTTGATGCACAGGTGCATGCATTTGGGCCCTCTTAGGTTATAAGCATTCAATGCGTATTCCTAAATAATCTGATCGATTACGTAAAACCCAACATTAAATGTGAAGTGATTTATTTGATGTATGGGTGCATGCATTGGGCCCCTCTAAGATTATGAGTATTCAATGCATATTTTTGAATAATCTGATCAACTACATAAGGTTTACAATAACAACGAAATCAGGAAAAGTATACAAAAAATACATTGTTATTTCTTTTATATTAAATTAGTATCAGTTAGTGATCTCGAATTAATGAATGGTGTATATGTTGTATTTCAAAAGTCTATGAGTAGTCAACAATTGTAGTTAGTAATAAATGTATGAAGAATTTTTTTCTTAATCTCTAATTCTCTCTTTTTATTTTTATTTTAAAGAGGAGAGTGTAATTTGTGGATGTATTTTAAATGGTAGGAGTAGGATAAGCTTTCACGCATAATTATAAAAACCAGATAGTATTGGTCGGCTGGATCATAAATCGGATATCAAACCGATATGGTATAATTATTTTACCTAATAAGCAATTATACCGTTTATAAATGGGCAATACCGGTCGGTATTTAGATAAACTGCAAAACTGACCGATAATTTGATAAATTGGCCTGGTTTTGTATACTTAAGAAAATTTCCATTAAGTTTAGCATGACTAAGAACTTTTAACATTTTAAGATCATATAAAAGTTATTTTGTATGATGTTTAAACTTTATTATGGTTATTTTATATGATATTTAATACTTTTTTTGTATCTTTTTTTTATATGAGTCTTTATATTACCGTTAGAATATAAAATTTTATAGTGTTATTATTAATTTTAACATATAAAATATATTTTTACTATTAAAAATACAAATCGGCTTAAACGGTGAATCGTCAATTGAACTAATTGAACCAATAAACCGTTGAACCGGTTCGATATCCGGTCCTGTCACGATAGCATTAAGGCTGTAAATAGAATTAAATAGTTCAGGCTCGATTCGAGATCGTTCGGCTAAAAGCTCGATTCAAATTTGATTTGAAATATTAGCGAGTATAACATGAGCATATTTTTAAATTCGATTAATTATTCGAGCATTATAAAGTTATTTTTTCTATTAATATTCGATATTACTAGCTCGAAAACTTCAAATTACTTGGACTCGATTTGTATTCGTATTTGATTTAATAATTAGATGAGATATACTCAAATTTTATTTTAAATTTAATAAATTATACGAATATAATATGAATATGTCGATTCGACTCCTTTACACTTTGTTTGCGAGATTTTTTGGTAAATAATTTTTAGGATTTTAAACTTAAGAAAATTTAAAAAATGAAATGATAGGAAATAAATATTCATCAATTTTGTTTGTGAGTTTATTGAAGAAAATATAGTAACTACCTCTTCTTATATTTGTGAGTTAATAAGGAAAACAAAGAAAAATGTATTTAAAGTATATTGTTATTATTGTACCCTTGTATATTTTTTCAAAAATAAAAATAATTATCAATTATAAAAAAATAATTATCCAAATATTTTATTTATTATGTCAAATTGAATTTCATAGTACCTCGTCTTTTGAAAGTCAAATTTATATCAAGAGATATTAGTATTTACACAAACATATTAACAAGAACAAAAATAAAATGAGTAATATTATAAATATTATGTTATAAAAACTATTTAATGCAATATGATTATTTTTAATTTAGTTATTGTGTTTATAGATCAGACTTAATTTTTTTTTAATTCAAAATTATATTTTATGGGTATGTATCGTTCAAATAGTACATATAAGTAATCTAACATATATCGTTGTTTAAATGAAAGTGATTACATTTTTTTTAAAAAAATATAAACATAAATCAAGGTTTTAGTTATATATATAAATTATTTGATTTTCTTGAAATTTCGATATTCGCTCTTGTATAAATTGAAAAAAAAATTAAAACTTATTTAATAGACTTACTTTGTAGTTTAGCTATATTATTTATTTATTTATTTTAAACAAAAAGATATTTTTATTGTATCATAATTTAAAATTCACAATAAAATAGATGAAGAGATAAAGAACTAACTTTTAAGAAAGAATATGATATTTTTAAGTAAGTTGTAAGTTATGTAATTGTTAAAATATTTAATAATTTATTAATAAGGACAATTATAAAATAAATAAAAGTTAGAATGAGTCAATTTTACTTTTCTTATAAATTTGATCAATTTAACAAAAAAATTTAAAAAAATAAACTAAATTTTTTTAAAACTTTCTTTAATTTTTTTTAACGTAAACATTAATTTTTTTAAAAAAAAATAATTTTTTCTTAAATTATATCATTTCCTTAGTTTAAAACCAACTAATACCGAAGGACACCTCACCAAGTTTGACGTATGCTCCATTCATACCGAAGGACCTGATTGGATTTGAAGTTAAAGAGAAGTCCTAGTCGCATGGCTACTTCTCTCCTCACCGGAACGATTCTATCACTTCAGATCTTGATTTTGATCATCGGATCGTTCTGTATCGCCTATATCAACGGCGCCGGTGGGGGTGTTGGTGACTACTTGTTTAAGGGACAACAGAGAGAGTTTGATTACTTTAAGCTCTGTCTCCAATGGCCTGGCACTGTCTGTCGCAATACTCGCCATTGCTGCTCCTCAAATGCTTGCTGCCGAGGGTAAACTTTTCTTTCTCATCATATCTTTCATTATCTTAGCGCAATTACTAAAGGAACCGCTTATTATTTTTTGGTAAACATGGAAACTAATATCCCCAATTTTTGACCAAAGTGTGTTTTGAAACAAAATTGTAAGCCTTGGGCATGCAGTTTTACAATTTTGAAAAATTGGGGTGCAAAGTGAAAATTAGGTATGGTTAATGTGTTCAAAAATGAGTTTTTCTAAAAAGAGAGAAAGGGAAAAATAGGTCTATGTGGGCAGGCTCTTTTCCCATTTTGATAATACTCAGCTCGATCGTATTTTGTTATGGAATATGTCTGCATATTGACAAATTATAGCTTATGTTGAATCTCAGGAGCTTAGCATATCTTTTATATGTTTTAGGTACTTAAAAGGTTAAGTGGAACGCAACGATAGATTATCTCTTATATGAAGATGATTAGTTAAAAGATGGGGTAGTTCCACTTGTATGTATGCACTTAAAGTTTTAGAATCGTTCGTTTTAGTCCTGCTAATATGTTCAAAATTTGGCTATATTTGGCCTTGTTATTCTTTTGCATAACAGGTTAATGAACAAACAAGGAAGAATCAATCAATTGAGTGCAACAAGAAATTTAAGTGATTCTTTTCATATGATTAACTTCATTTACTGTATTAATGTTATTATTATTTTCTCATTCTGTTTAAATCTGTCTTATTGGAGTGCCCATTTTTGTTTTTCAACATTCGTGTAATATTCTTCATGTTGAACATTGTGTATGTACTTCATATTGCAACACAAAATCTTACTATTGATCTTTATGTGATTTTACCCAGATCAAATTCTCCAACTGAATTCACAATCCGTAAGTCCAACTCTTTAATTTTCTTTAATATAAAAGTCTGGATTAGTAGATTATAGTATATATAAATAGTACTTTGACTGCAGATGGATTGTGGCCAGACTATAATGATGGCACTTGGCCCGCATGTTGTACCAAATCAGACTTCGATGTTAAAGAGGTAATTTCTGTCACCGTAAAAGGCATATTTCTTTCTGGGCCTCATAATATATTTTTAGTCTAGATAATGAGTTCCTAATGTCAACTACTTCTGCTTATTTTCATTACTAGATCTCAACATTACGTGATGCTCTTCAAAAATACTGGCCGACCATGAGTTGCAGTCAAGCATCAACTTGCAGTGGCAAAAAGGGATTATTTTGGGCGCATGAGGTGAAAATGAATATGGTTATTGCAATCTTACACTTCCAAAACTTTGTGATACCAATATATTGAACTGACTTTTCCTCCGTGTCTTGTCATGGTTGAATTATATGTGCATGGCAGTGGGGTAACTCTCTCTCTCTCTCTCTCTCTCTCTATATATATATATATATATAGATATAGATATATATATAGTATTCGTCTATTCAACATTAAGTCTCACACTTTGTTGTTGGCCCTTTTTTTTCAGAAAAGCATGGTACTTGCTCCTATCCAGTCATTAAAGATGAATACAGTTATTTTGTGACGACCCTAAACCTCTATTTCAAATACAACGTTACGGTAAGACTTATGGGTCACAGTTCTATGTTTGTAGTTTGTTTGTTTATTTATTTATTATTTTTAATTTTTTAAAGAAAGAATATTGGACTATCATGGTTTGAATTTTGAGGCTGAAATAGTAACTGCAACCAGGAAGTATTGAATGAAGCTGGGTACGTAGCTTCAAATTCTGAAAAATATCCTCTGGGAGGCATTATTACTGCCATTCAAAATGCTTTTCATGCAACTCCGGAACTTAGTTGCTCAAAGGGTGCCGTGGAGGAACTCCGTTTGTGCTTTTATAAGGATTTCAAGGTTCTACTCTTCCTTATCTGTGATAAGTTTAGGCTTTTCGGTCAAGTTGAGCTCAACAGGTGTATCAGGGCTTCCTATGGACTTCCTTAGGCTCCCAACATTCCACTATACTGATTTTGGTAAATAAATTTTCTTACAGCCTCGAGACTGTGTGCCTGGATATAGCAGCAGTCAAAGTGACATGCTTTCTTCAGAAAGCTCTTGCCCCGAGTATGTCAACTTGCCAGAGCTTGTATCATTGGGTAAGCCTGTTACAACAGTCTTGATCACTTTTTTGTTTGAGTGGAGCTACTACTTGTGGCAATTTTTTTAATTTTTTTTTATTGTTTTAATTTTACATGGAGTAACTTATTTAATGTTTGTATACCTCCACTGTATTAATCTTCAATTTTCATTTAACACCTTTCCACCATAATCTCTATTTTATTCAATTTTTTCGCTGTTTGACTTTATTTATTAGAATAGACAATGCACTATCAAAGTTCTAATAGTTTTACTTCTCTTCCCTTTATTTATTTTAAAGTTTCTATTCCAAAGCTTTTATCTTGTTGACAAACCAAGCTCATTTGACATGATAAGGCTGCACTTATAATTGTGATAGCATGGTTCGGAAGAGTTATTCTAAGCTGGCCCTTTTTGGATGTAGAAAACAGCTATAATTTCAATGGGAATTAGTGAACCTAATAAAGCTCGGACATTATTATGTTGTCCTACACTCCTACTCTTGCTAATTTTGCTGTACTAACACTATTCTACTTGCAGGGCTGAAAAATGGTGAGCTGCAAGGTTCATGGGCATCTCATAATGAAGCCTTCTGAACTAATCTGCATGACCTGTATTTTAGTATTTATTAGTAAATTGCTTTAGTGCACTCTCTAAATGTCTCCAGTTAGAAGTCAATTTGCCAAAGTTTCTCTGCATGTTGGTTTTAAAACAGGTGTGTACAATCCTAAGCACCAAAACCTTTAATTACCAGGCTATAAATGCAGTTGTAACATTTGTCTATGGCAGGATTTGCCATTGTATGACATAATGATAATCCAATGAAATTAACAGATTGTTGAAACAATGAAATAGACCCACTATGTTAGCGGTCTTAAATGAGCCAAGCTAAGCAATAAAGGTATATTTTAGTAGTTAATACGATTTACTCTATGTAAAGGTTTTTTTTCTTCGGGGTGGACTCTCTATTGTAAGATTGATGTCAAAATTTATGCTCTAAAAATAATAATTTTAGAAGAAAATAAATAATCAAAGAGCATATTAATTATCTCATCCGTCTAATTTATATTATTTTATTTTATTTTAATGTCTAAATTTAATTGTTATCTTTTATTATTTAAATTATTTTTACTCATAATTTTTCAATACTATTCACAATTTTTTTTATTAAAAATTATAAATATTTTTTTGAAAATATAGAACTATTACTCTACTTAATTTTTTCTTTATAATTTTAAAAAAATAAATATTTTCTTAATATACATGTATTTTGTAATTAAGACAATATAAATTAATCGGAAGAAATATAAGTCAAAATAACTCAGACGAAAATCAGTAGTGTTCATCGAAATAGTGAAACTCGTCAAAATAACTCAGACGAAAATCAGTAGTGTTCATCGAAATAGTGAAACTTTGAGGGGTTCAAGATAACTAGTTTTAACGTCTGACGTTGTCCGGACCACGTACAAATATTTAATAGTATATTATAAATTTTAAAAAAATTATATCTTTACGTAATTTCTTACTCTATTCGTTCCATAAAAAAGGGTTTAGTTTGAATTTTTTGGTCAAATTGACCAAATTTTAAATTTCAAATTAATATGATATATTTAGGCATTTAAACAAACAAATATTAAATCTAGAATTATATTTGATGTAGTTTTTAATTGTGAGAACCCGCATTTTGTTTAAATAAACGTTATTTGGTATTAAATTCCTTTTGTGTATGATTGTGTTTTCTGCATCGCTATATTTCACACTATTGACTTAAAATAAAAATATTGAGACCAAGAGCATTTTGGTCATTTTGGTAAAAGCTAAAATCAAGAGTATTTTGGTCATTTTAATAATAATTTTTGAAAATTGTTCAAACGTATAAAATGATTGAAGATCTAGAATCAGCACGGAAAATCAGTGAAACGAAACGCTGACGGAATTTCGATTTGACCAAGCCTCAGGGCGACTTTTGGTTGCATAATTGTTTGGAAAAACGGACAGTGCCGTTGAATTCGCAGCGTCCCAAAATATAGGAATAAAGTATAATATTGACTTTTCATGTTTTTGAATATTTAGCTATTAATTTAATTAACTGTGCAACTGGTACACGAAATGAGATATTTTTATTCAAATTTAGGAAGGGACAGCTGGCAGGTGGAACCCACTGCCACATAAGCGTCAGAATATTCTTTATTCCCTTGTCTTATCATATTTTGTCTCATATCCATTTTGAATTAAGATTGCACGTGCCTTTTGTACTAATCATTGGTGACTCACCAATTTAGGAACCCCTAGACCAACCTATATATATATATATATATATATATATATATATATATACACACACACACGCAACCCTAGATGTCAAATTTAGCAAGAACCCTAATTTCACATTTTCAAGCATTGTTCAGAGGTACAAATTAAATGTTCAATTTTTGTTAATGTTTATTCAAATTGATAATTTAATTAGCTGCATAGAGTCCCATCGATTATTTTTCCACCTCCAATCGATCGTCTTGAGCCTTGTATGGCCTTGCAAAACCCTATTTATTGAGTAGGAAGAAATCCGATTTTTGCAAAATTGTTAATGTTTTGGGAAATTGGTTGAGGGCTTTCGTGCCTAGACCGATTTAGAATAGATTCACGTTTTAAAACAAAAAATTTGGTAAGAATTTGACCACCTCCAAGTCAATTTACAGTCGGGTGAGCCCGAGACAAGTTCGGATTCTGATCCATGAATTTGCTTCTGTTTGTGTCAATTGATGTTGTAGTCATGTTCCTCATGTTGTAAGGATAATTTTGGTAATTTTTATTTGATTTTTGGTTCAGTTTTTGGCTTGGAATCGAGTCTGACCAGAGCTGGTCACCGCTAACCATGGCTTCACAGCCGTGGTAAGGGAAGACGACCCTCCCCTCCCTGTTTTGAGCTTGCTTTGAGACGGAGATGGTGGAACCGAGCCTAGAATGAGATTTCATTCATAAAAACGCAAAAACTCCATTGATCCCGTGTATGCACGTGTGTGGCCATGGTAGCCCACTGCTAGTCACTTTGGAGACGATCGGCCAGCCAGACTACTGGTTAGGCGGTCGAAAAGGTGGAAGACGAAGCTGGCCGGGCAGCCAGACTGCTGGCCAAGTGGCCAAATAGGAGGAAGATAGGAGTCGGCTGACCAACTAGACTGCCGATTAGGCGGCCGAAGAGGAGGAAGAAAGAGACGGCCGGCCAGCCAAAATGCTGGTCAGGCGGTCTGAGAGGAGGAAGATGGAGTTGATCGGCCAACCAATCAATGGTTGACTTGGGCAACTGTCATTTGACTCGCTCTATTCTAATTTTGTATCTGATTATTATTATTATTTACAGAATGGTTAAATTACTAAAATATTCCTGATGACATATTTACTAAAATACCCCTGATTAGCCAAATTACCAAAATACCATTCTACATTCAAATTACCAAACTATCCCTAGGTTTAAAAAATTACAAAAATACTCCTACCCCATGCCACCAATCATTTTATTTTATATTCATCATTTATTGTACAAGTTAATCCGATGATGTATTTTAGGATTTGAAAATACTCCGATATAAATACGAAGAATAACTGTACGTTGTCAATCAAATGACGACTCGTCCAAATAATAATAATTTTACCCTTTGACATTTTTGTGTGCATTTAATGTCATTTCAAATTAGGAACTTCAAGCTGCTTAGTTTTCATTGAGAGTGAGCGATCGATATTAAGACGAAGTTACTAACGTTCGGTTGTTATTGATTTAGGAACAGTACAAGATAGGACGAGGGGAACATACGAGTAAGCGGGTGCATTTCAAGGAATGCTAGGAACCTACGCTAAGGCAAGTTAAATTATTCCCTACTTGTATAAGTTAATTGTTTCGCTTATACATGTCTAATTACTTCAGCTTCATATGTATAATCTTGTATTCTTTATACGTGATTGTCATTACTGTATGAGTTAAATGCTTATACATTATTGGGTATGCAAGCATGATTAGTATGCTTATTTAAAATGTTCATACATATCATTCGTGTATGACATGCCATGATTATTTGAAACGTTATTGTGAACTGGATGAATTATTCAAACTTGAATATTGAACATAGCTAAAGACCGGTGTGCCAGGACCCTACATGGTTAAATCATGTAGTTGTGACGTATACGGGCACGAGTTTGAGTTAAACTTGACTTTGTGTCAATGATGACTTTATGACATAAGTGTCGGGCAGAAACACTAAATGAAATGAATTGGTGTTCAATTATTCAACAATTAAGTTGTTGCTTGGCATTACCTTACTCCGCTAATCATGCATGTATTATGAACATTCATTGTTTAACTTATGAAGTTAAATTAATTGTTTTATGACTCAAAACTATCATTTTTGACTTTTTGACTGGAAGGAGTGTTGTTTTAAATTCAAAAACATGAATAGTTTATTTGTTGAGCCCTATCGCTCTCCAGAGGTGAGGGAGCGAGGCGAGTTCTCCAAAGACAATGAGAAGTTAGAGTATTATTAGAGCATTTGAATTTGTCTGACTAGTATGTTTTTAATTATATATATCGTACGACTTTGTTTCATACTAGATCCATGTTATTGTAATGAATATTC